>ONZH01012555.1:0-116165 GCA_900303285.1 Rhinella marina
CCAAGAGACTGTTACAGCCTCCTTTCAATTGTGTACAAGTTTTCCACAATAAACGTACTGTAAACTTTCACTATAATATTTCAATCACTTACATACAGTATATCATCATTGCTTTAACACATATAAAGTTTCTATTATATCACTTACCCATGACCGCCACTGCTCTACTACCCAGGGTGCTGTGTCACTCATCCTGCTAGCAAGATCTCTTCCCAATCTTCCCTTAGGTTGTATGCTCTTGCTCACTCTTAAAGAGAAAGCACACACAGCCCAATCTGTTCCAGTCTATGGCTGGACAATTGTTGGTATTTAAGGCACCCTCCCCTTTAGGAAGCTGCCTGAGCAATAGGTTAGTTTTGTATACTAGTCCTGCAAAAGTGCACTATTCAGTTTGTCTGCCTGTGTACTAACCTCTGCTTGATTTCTTACTCTGACCCTCTGCAGCCTGATCTGACCTATGTCTGATTGCCATATTGACCCTTTGTTGTCTGCCTGGACCTCTGACCTGTTTCGTGGATTTGAACATACTCTGGCTTCCTTGACCACAGCCTGTTACTGACTAATAATTTGCTTGCTCCCTGTTGCTGACCTTATGAGTCAGTAGCCAACCACAGGGAGGCTACTACAAGAGGTAGCAGCCTGGTGCATTCCCTGCAGTTAAAACCTGATCCCTGTATAGTAGTTAATGGATGAAAAGCAGGTAGCTGGCAGGATACTGCCCTAAGGTTTTGTCCACAGCTAAATCCATTGGTTGGAACAGTGATTCCATACCCACAGTTCATTACAATTTAGATTCCAACAACTCTTTCTTTTTTGTCAATGAGTATAATTAGCATTGCTACCTTGCAACATAAATATTTTCAGCTTTACAGAAATTTCTCATTGCGATGGGACTTTAACCATAAAAAACAGATAACAGAAAATAAAATCCAATGCTAAGTGAGTGTTCACACTATGTTGGTAATTACCAATAATACACTTATAAGTCTTGAGCAACCTAAATCCTTAAGAGAAGTCTGTCACCAGGAAGTTCACCATTAAATCAGGCACAGTCCCTTGTATGGATTAGATCATCTTAATGTAATGATACTTTACCTTCATTTATAAATTTCTTCTGGAGGAGAAGTACTTTTAATCTATATGCAAGTTCGTAGATCCTGTAAAATAACTTCTTAATTAGAGATGAGCGAATCATCCAAAATTCGCTTCACCGAATGTTCGTCGAATTTTTCAAAAGATTTGTACTTCATACGAATCTATTCGGCCGAAGCTGCCTACAAATCATACGTTATTATGTGATGTTTTGCCAACATTTGCACACTAATAACAAACGTACAGTTGTTAAAGGTACGTGACTTATGTGAACACGTATGCATGAGCGTACAAAATTGCATACGAATCCTCAGC
Organism: Rhinella marina; assembly: GCA_900303285.1. Taxonomy (NCBI): domain Eukaryota; kingdom Metazoa; phylum Chordata; class Amphibia; order Anura; family Bufonidae; genus Rhinella; species Rhinella marina. Next base: position 1,408 of record ONZH01012555.1, read on the forward strand.
GTACTATTGTCCAGCGATTGCGTAATTCTCAGGCACGCATGACGCTAGGCCGCGGCATGCACTCCTCAGAGGCAGAGCGAATTTTGCAAAATTACATCCAGGCAATCCTCATCATTTATCTCTGGAGAGCTTAAATACATGATCCGGCTGATGGACCGGCAGGATTACAATGGCACACACTGCCACCCAAACCAGCATAAAAAGGAGAGAGTGCAGCAGGTGATCCAAAGCTTTAGCCATAGTTTCAACACTGTGCGGACCCGGGCCAGATCCAGCGGAAATGGTCCGATTTAAAGTTTAAGTGCCCAGAGCGGCTTACTGAGATCCGTGCAGCGGATTCCCAGAACAATTACACCACAATTTTAACAAAACAGTTCTCTGTCTCTCAGAACTTCACAGACAGTGCTTCTGCTCGTCTCAGCAGTCGCAGCACAACTGATGTGTCACTGGCTTACCGAGCCTGTGAGACAATCAGAGCAATCCCTTCCCACTAGGTCAGCTTTCTTCCTGGGCTTTTTGCCACACAAATTACGAACTTACAGTAAAAGTTTGCTAATTAACTGAATTTGTACGCATCAGCGTATAATATAACTTATACATAGCATTAGCGTACAATGTATCTGACAAGTATGTAGCGAATGCGTACAAAGCTTTAAGAACATTCGAATCTAACGGAGCGAAAATTTTTAAGATTCGATACGAATCTACGAAGCAGCGAATAGATTCACTCATCTCAATTCTTAATCAACGTGGAAATTATTTTGGCTTACCTGCATCTCATGTATCGTTTTTGTATAACATAAATTACTGCAGAAAAATTGAATGTGAAATATTTTAATTTATATTCAAAAATATTAGAAATATTGCAAGCCATGGACATATTTCTTAACTCCCTGAGTATTTGTGGGGAGAATTGCAGAATGAACATGCACAATAGAGCGAGGTAGGCTGCCCTCAGTTTCATCTATTTAGGGAATGAAGGAATGTACACTTAACTTAGACTGAAAAGACCTAACTGTTTCAATTTCATCAGAACTTCCCATTAAGGTAAAGAAAAATGGGTTTTCCTAATCTTTTTTGAATGCCCAATGAACTGAATAAAAACTGCACTAGTAAAAGAGTTGGCCAAAATTAGAAAAAAAGTTAGCTTTTTTCCTAAAATATTGTCATGGTTATTAGTGGGCTGTGTCTAATATTGCAGCTGAGACCCATTAACTCTGTGGGTAGCAGGAACATTCAACTTAAAGGGGTTGTCTCATCTTGCCTAATGGGGGCATATCGCTAGGATATGCCCCCATTGTCTTATAGGTGCGGGTCCCACCGCTGGGACCCGCACCTATATCGAGAACGGGGCCCCGAAAGCGAACGGGGGCGCACTGCGCATGCGCAGCCGCCTCCATTCATTTTCAATGTGGCCGGCGAAGATAGCCGAGCGCTGGCTCGGCTATTTCCGTCGGCTCCATAGAAATGAATAGGAGCGGTGGCCGCGCAAGCGCGGTGCGCTCCCATTCATTTCTATGGGGAGCCGGCTTGGTGGTGGCCGGACCGGAGTCCTCCAGCCACCACCTTGCGGGGCCCCGTTCTCGATATAGGTGCGGGTCCCAACGGTGGGACCCGCACCTATAAGACAATGGGGGCATATCCTAGCGATATGCCCCCATTAGGCAAGATGAGACAACCCCTTTAACATAAGCCCCCACCACCACCTTTAAGCTTCAGGGTATGCATCAAACAATCCCTAATGAGGAACACAATGTGCGACTGCCCAGTTTTCAGATGAATTTATGATTTTTTTTGTGGAAAAAAATGTAACAATAGAAAATTATAATACAAAAAGTCAAGACCCGCCTGACCATCTGAACCCGACAGAAAAAGTGGAACAGGTACTTCATAAATGGAGTGCTCATTATGAATACTTTATTTCTCAATGTATTTACATCAGACATCTAGCATAAATCCATTCACAAACCCCCTGCTTTCCTTAACAAAGTATGTTATAAAATGGCTGCCTGCAAACACCACAAGGGGTGCATAGCATTTTACACAGGTGTCACCGAATGCAGTGGAACCTGTAAATAATCTCTATGAGTGACTTAGTGGTGTCTGCCTGGAAAATGCAGTGAATCTATGTACGTAGGGAACAGGAGATTCAGTTCAGCCACATAGTCGGCGCACCACTAATATTAGATGTATACACTGAACAAATCAAGATGAATTTGTTCATACTCTTATTTTACACTAATCTATGGAAGAGAAATGTAGGAAAGAAATTCCCAAATTACATGTTTGCATTGAGTTCAATGATAATGTATTGAGCCTCTTTGTTATATACATTGTACAACTAAGCATGCATTTAATTTTAAACTGTCCTTTTTCTATGTGCAGATATGCTAATGAATTAAAATAAATGAAAGTTCAATTTTCGATGGGATTGAGGTCAGGAGACTGGCTAGGCCATTCCATGACCTTGGTATGCTTCTTATGGAGCCACTCCTTTGTTTCCTTGGCTGTATGTTTTGGGTCGTTGTCGTGCTGAAAGACCCATCCACGACCCATTTTCAGTGCCCTGGCGGAGACAAGGAGGTTGTCACCCAGGATTTGGCAATACATGGGCCCGTTCATCTTCCCTTCAATGCGGTGAAGTTGGCCTGTGCCCTTAGAAGAAAAACACCCCCAAAACATAATACTTCCACCACCATGCTTGACGGTGGGGATGGTATTCTTAGGGTCATATTCTGTATTTTTCTTCCTCCAAACACGTCGAGTTGAGTTGAGGCCAAAGAGCTCAATTGTGGTCTCATCTGACCACAGCACCTTCTCCCAGTCTCTCTCGGAGTCATTAATATGTTCATTGGCAAACTTGAGGTGGGCCTGGACATGAGCCTTCTTGTGCAGAGGAACTAAGGTGCACTGCAGGATTTTAAACCATTACGTCTCAGTGTATTACCAATGGTTTTTTTGGAGACTGTGGTCCCAGCTGCCTTGAGATCATTACTCAGCTCCTCCCGTGTAGTTCTTGGCTGATTTTTAGCCTTTCTCATGATCAATGAGACTCCACGAGGTGATATCTTGCATGGAGCTCCAGGCCTGGGTCTCCACTTCCGAATAATTGCACCAACAGTTGTCAACTTCTCATCCAGCTTCTTACTTATGGCTTTGTAGCCCATTCCAGCCTTGTGTAGGTCAACAATTTTGTCCCTGACATCTTTAGACAGCTCTTTAGTTTTGCCCATGGTGGAGATGTTGGAGTGTCACTGAGACTGTTGGCAGGTGGCCTTTTATACAGGTGATTAGGGTGTGTCAGTGGTCTGTGGGAGCCACCATTAGTCATGGTTTTACTAGGGGATCAAATACTTATTTCCCTCAATGAAATGCAAATTATTTTTTATTTCTCATTTCATGTAATTTTCTCCGTTTTTCTTTTGATATTTTTTGATATTCTAGGTGGCACTGTTAAAATACAGCTGGCATAAAATTATGAGACGTTTCATTTATTTTTTGTATTAAAACTTTTAAAGTCAGTGGGGGATCAAATACTTATTTCCTCCACTGTATATATACAGTGGAGGAAATAAGTATTTGATCCCCCACTGACTTTAAAAGTTTTAATACTAAAAAATAAATGAAACGTTTCATAATTTTATGCCAGCTTTATTTTAACAGTGCCACATAGAATATCAAAAGAAAAATGGAGAAAATTACATGAAATGAGAAATAAAAAATAATTTGCATTTCTTTGAGGGAAATAAGTATTTGATCCCCTAGTAAAACCATGACTAATGTTGGCTCCCACAGACCACTGACATACCCTAATTACAGTGAAGTCGTTACCTGGATGAGAGACACTTGTCCCAAATTGTCACCTGTATAAAAGGCCACCTGCCAACAGTCTCAGTGACACTCCAACATCTCTACCATGGGCAAGACTAAAGAGCTGTCTAAAGATGTCAGGGACAAAATTGTTGACCTACACAAGGCTGGAATGGGCTACAAAGCCATAAGTAAGAAGCTGGATGAGAAGGTGACAACTGTTGGTGCAATTATTCGGAAGTGGAAGAAGTACAACATTACTGTCAATTGACCCAGGCCTGGAGCTCCATGCAAGATATCACCTGGTGTAGTCTCATTGATCATGAGAAAGGCTAAAAATCAGCCAAGAACTACACGGGAGGAGCTGAGTAATGATCTCAAGGCAGCTGGGACCACAGTCTCCAAAAAAAACCATTGGTAATACACTGAGACGTAATGGTTTAAAATCCTGCAGTGCACGCAAGGTTCCTCTGCACAAGAAGGCTCACGTCCAGGCCCGCCTCAAGTTTGCCAATGAACATAATAATGACTCCGGGAGAGACTGGGAGAAGGAATTTTGGTCAGATGAGACCAAAATTGAGCTCTTTAGCCTCAACTCGACTCGACGTGTTTGGAGGAAGAAAAATACAAACTATGACCCTAAGAATACCATCCCCACCGTCAAGCATGGTGGTGGAAGTATTATGTTTTGGGGGTGTTTTTCTTCTAAGGGCACAGGCCAACTTCACCACATTGACGGGAAGATGAACGGGCCATGTATCGCAAAATCCTGGGTGACAACCTCCTTGTCTCCGCCAGGGCACTGAAAATGGGTCGTGGATGGGTCTTTCAGCACGACAATGACCCAAAACGTACAGCCAAGGAAACAAAGGAGTGGCTCCATAAGAAGCATATCAAGGTCATGAAATGGCCTAGCCAGTCTCCTGATCTCAATCTCATCGACAATCTATGGAGAGAGATGAAGCTTTGCGTTTCCAAATGCATACCTAAAAACCTTAAGGATATGGAGATGATTTGCAGAGAGGAGTGGGCCAAACCTTATAAAAAACTATAAGAAACGTCAGAGTGCTGTGCTTGCCAACAAGGGTTTTGCCACCAAGTATTAAATGATGTTTTCCTAGGGGATCAAATACTTATTTCCCTCAAAGAAATGAAAATTATTTTTTATTTCTCATTTCATGTAATTTTCTCCGTTTTTCTTTTGATATTCTATGTGGCACTGTTAAAATAAAGCTGGCATAGAATTATGAGACGTTTCATTTATTTTTTAGTATTAAAACTTTAAAAGTCAGTGATCAAATACTTATTTCCTCCACTGTATATAGTGGGGAAAAAAGTATGTAGTCAGCCACCAATTGTGCAAGTTCTACCACTTAAAAAGATGAGAAAGGCCTGTAATTGACATCATAGGTAGACCTCAACTATAAGAGACAAAATGAGAAAACAAATCCAGAAAATCATATTGTCTGATTTTTAAAGAATTTATTTGCAAATTATGGTGGAAAATAAGCATTTAGTCACCTACAAACAAGCAAGATTTCTGGCTCTCACAGACCTGTAACTTCTTCTTTAAGAGGCTCCTCTGTCCTCCACTCATTACCTGTAGTAATGGCACCTGTTTGAACTTGTTATCAGTATAAAAGACACTTGTCCGTAACCTCAAACAGTCACACTCCAAACTCCACTATGGTGAAGACCAAAGAGCTGTCAAAGGACACCAGAAACAAAATTGTAGATCTGCACCAGGCTGGGAAGACTGAATCTGCAATAGGCAAGCAGCTTGGTGTGAAGAAATCAACTGTGGGAGCAATAATTAGAAAATGGAAGACATACAAGACCACTGATACTCTCCCTCGATCACGGGCTCCACGCAAGATCTCACCCCGTGGGTTCAAAATGATCACAAGAACTGTGAGCAAAAATCCCAGAACCACATGGGGGGACCTAGTGAATGACCTGCAGAAAACTGGGACCAACGTAACAAAGGCTACCATCAGTAACACATTACACCGCCAGGGACTCCTGCAGTGCCTGACGTGTCCCCCTACTTAAGCCAGTCTGACTTTTGCTAGAGAGCATTTGGATGTTCCAGAAGAGTATTGGGAGACTGTTAAATGGTCAGATGAAACCAAAGTAGAACTGTTTGGTAGAAACACAACTTGTTGTGTTTGGGGCTGTTTCTCTGCAAAGGGACCAGGACGACTGATCCGTGTACATGAAAAAATGAATGGGGCCATGTATTGTGAGATTTTGACTGCAAACCTCCTTCCATCTGCAAGGGCTTTGAAGATGAAACGTGGCTGGGTCTTTCAGCATGACAATGATCCCAAGCACACCGCCAGGGCAACAAAGGAGTGGCTTCGTAAGAAGCATTTCAAGGTCCTGGAGTGGCCTAGCCAGTCTCCAGATCTCAACCCCATAGAAAACCTTTGGAGGGAGTTGAAAGTCCATGTTGCCCAGCGACAGCCTGAAAACATCACTGCTCTAGAGGAGATTTGCATGAAGGAATGGGCCAACATACCAGCAACAGTGTGTGCCAACCTTGTGAAGACTTACAGAAAATGTTTGACCTCTGTCATTGCTAACAAAGGATATATAACAAAGTATTGAGATGAACTTTTGTTATTGACCAAATACTTAATTTCCACTATAATTTGCAAATAAATTCTTTAAAAATCAGACAATGTGATTTTCTGGATTTGTTTTCTCATTTTGTCTCTCATAGTTGAGGTTTACCTATGATGTCAATTACAGGCCTCGCTCATCTTTCTAAGTGGGAGACCTTGCACAATTGGTGGCTGACTAAATATTTTTTTCCGCACTGTAGATTCTATATTTTAAGGCTTAATCTCTGGTTGTCAATTCAGCAAGTTTAAGGACACATGAGTCCTAAGCATTCCAACAGATTTACCAATATTTATGCAGAAAAGTGGGGTAATTAAACCAGCATGCATTTCTATTTCACAACCTCTGAAACAACAATTTTCCTTGCTATATTGTCTAGAGTAGGGCCTGAAAGAGAAGATTTTTTTATCCTAAGAATGAAACCATGCCTCCCTGTAATCTTGGATAATCCTGGATTTAGAGGGACTGTACTGTATTTCCCAGGAAGGCTGCTGAATGTTCCAATTTCAACTGCATCCACATCTTCAGGATGCATATTCAGTTAAATACAATGTACCACAGTGCACCCCACTTTCTATGTGTTTGTGCATAGTTGAGCCACTCGGCCTTGTCCCACTCAACTATGCATGAAAACATGGGAACTGGGGGTCAGGTAAATGGCAGCAGGTGCTGAGCAATGAATCAAAATCTGAAAAATTTGACTATAATAGAATGTAGTTTGTTTCCCAAAGGGTTGGCGAGTGGTACAGTTTTACTGATAGCCTGACTGTGACTAGTGACAGTGCTGCCATTTCTGTGGTTTGTCTAAAGCTAAATAATTGTATCCATAAAGGTTGTAGAGGTTACAGTTGTACAAAGAGTAGCACCAAATATAAGAACAGACCAAGACCCTGTTACAGATTTTCCACTTGGGAGTAGCATATTAAAATTACACCTCTGCTTAGAGGGTATTTGAGTTAGGTTTAACTACATTGTTTGTACTTCTCGTAACATAAATTTTGTCCTTCAAAGATTGGACCCTTTTGGGATATATGTACTTCCAACATGTTAGAATGAGTGTATCTACTCTATATCATGACAGGAAATAGTACTTGAAAAGCAGAACAACCACTTCCATCAACAGTAGTTTTTAAAACCTGTCATTAAACGTGGCAATTAGTGTTTAAAATGCTATGATGGAAAACAAAACATATTTTCCATCGTAAAGCAATTGTAAATCACGTTTGTCATAATGTAACAAAAACAGCAATCATCTATCCCAATAGACACTTGTTGTATCTGCCAACTTCATATCCTAGACCACAGTCCATTAATCACAGAATAAGGGAGAAAGATATGATAAGTATAAAAACATATCAAGTCTTGTAATTTTCTGAATCTCTTACCTCACTCTCTGCCCTTAATGTACAATCGTCCTCTGGCATCTGCCTTTCAAAAAGTACTTTATCTGCAGAGTAACACGTCCATGGCTGGATTGGGGTTGTGTTATAGTCTGACTGAGCATTGAAATACAGTGGGGTAAAATTATTATCCCTTTTCTTATTCTCTGTCAAGGTCCATTCATTCCTCATATAGTTCTCTTGTCTAGTGATTCTACTTATGCTTCTGAATGCTTTTACATATTTAACCCCAATGTATGATACAAACGTGAGCAAAAAGATACTTGAGATAAAAGAAATGGCAATGATTAAGTGGCTGTTGAAGCCCACAATGACCACCTTATCCTTGTCAACTATTATGTTATCGTCCTTTTTTTTTTTAGATTGCAAGAGGGTAATAGTAACTGCTGTCATTGCAGATTTGGGGGGTTCTCCATGATCTTTAATCATAATAAATATGTTTTGCAAATCTTCATCTGTTTCTTCAATCAGTCTTGCTACAATAATATCCCCCGTATATAGCTCTACTTTGAAAAGAGAAGTGTTGGTGAAGAAAATCATTTCATACCTGAGCCAGGCATTATAGCCAGAATCTAGATCAAATGCTTTGACTTTGGTCACTACATGTCCTACTTGGGCTGATCTCCATACTTCTGCGGTGAACAGTGAAGGTAGTATTTGGGGTGAGTTATCATTTTGGTCCTGAATGAACACAGTGAGGCTAGCTGTGCTGCTGAAAGGTGGTGACCCGTGATCCTTGGCTTCAATTACTACACAGAACATTTGTATTTTTTCATAATCTAGTGAGTTTGCCAAAAATACTTTACCAGAATCAGAATGAATTGTGACGAAGCTAGAAGGCTTAACTCCTTCAATACTTGGCAAAAGAGAATAAGAAATCCAAGAATTTTCATTACGGTCCTTGTCTAAAGCTGAAACTTGTAAAATGAAAGTTTCAGGAAACGTATTCTCGGGAACTGAAATTCTATATGAGGGCTGTATAAACACTGGGGGATTGTCATTGACATCCAACACAGTAAAGGTTATAGAAGTAGCACAAGATAAAGGAGGGTATCCAGAATCAGTAGCTGAAATAAGAACATCATACTCTTCTATAGATTCTCTATCGAGGCTGTGCTTGAGGAATAATGAGTAATAATTTGAGAATTTTGATTCTAATGTAAATGGGAAGTGGTCAGGTATCTCACAAGAAACGTTGCTATTGTTTCCAGAATCTCTATCGATGACAGTAAAAAGGGCTATTACAAAACCAGGTTTCGCATCCTCTTTGATGGTGCTTGTTAAATATGTCACTTTTATTTCTGGAGAATTGTCATTGACATCAGTTATCTCCACAACAACCTTACAGTGTCCTGTCAGAGGAAGCTGACCATGATCTTTAGCTTGTACTTGCATCTCATAAAGTGTTATTTCTTCATAGTCAATATTACCTCTGAGACTAATCTCACCACTTTCCCTGTCAATATCAAACATCTGCTGCACACTCATCGGCACAATGCTGCTAAATGAGTATGCAATGTCACTATTCCTGCCATCATCAATATCCGTTGCATTGAGGGTCATGAGTACAGTCCCTACTGGATAGTTTTCTGGTATAGTTACTCTGTAGAGTGAGAGTGAAAAAACTGGTGGATTATCATTAGCATCTTGCACTAGAATCTTAATCTGAGTTGTTCCAGTCATTTTTGGCCTGCCACAGTCAGTAGCTGTGAGGGTTAATACATGGATCGCTTGTTGTTCTCGATCTAATGGATTTTTTAATACCAGTGCTAATGATTTAATCTTGTAATCACTTACTTGGGCATCTATATCAAACAAGTCATTTGGACTCAGAAAATATGAGCAAACTGAATTTGAGTTGACATCTGGATCAAAAGCTCCTTCTAATGGGAAATGGGTGCCTGAATCAGTTGACTCTGCGATTGCGAAAACCATTTCATTTTCTTTGAAGTGTGGTGCATTGTCATTAATATCTAGGATGTTAATTTCTATGTGATAAAGTACTAACGGCATATCCATTATAATTCCCAGTCTTATGACACAGTGTACACTGCTGCCACACAGCTCTTCACGATCAATCGTATTTGAAATGTGTAGAGTCCCAGTTATGGAGTTAATGCCAAAATACTGTATTTTAGTATCATAAGTCATGTGGAACTTACGATTGAAGAGAAGATTTGGGTCCATTTGTAAATCTTGTGCTATGTTTCCAATTATGGTTCCTTTGTCTAGTTCTTCCATAATTGCATAACCGATTTGCCCATTTGCAACATCAATCAAACAAATCAACAAGTGAATCCACATCCACCAGTGGAAGACCCAGTGCTTCAGTGCTGATCCCATACTGCAGGAGGGTGATCAAAGCAACAAGTGGATGAAGACAAGGATTGTTGCAGTATATAATACTGTTTCAGGTAACAATTGTTATTCTTGATTTATGAGGAAGGGGCATGACAGATAAGATATATGTGCTTCATTTATTCACTTCAGCCTCACACTATGACAGGCTAACGCATAGTGACACCTTGTGGCCTCAGTAAGTATTAATAAGCTTATTGTGCTTACAGCATTATTATAGGTGTGTGATGAAAAGTTATAAACCTTTCCAATTTTCTTTCTGCATCGATTACACACAGTGTTCAAGATCTCTACTCTTTTTTTATTCAATAACAAAAGTTAATGATTTACTTCTAGTGAGAAAAAATCTATTTTGATCATGCGACAATCACGAAGGTGTACGGCACATATACTGGAACTGTGATGAGCCATGCATCCGAGTGATCAGTACATGAACATCACATTTTTAATCTTTTGTATAATATTTTGTTATACATAAACTGACTTACTTTCTGAATTCGGAATACCAATTTAAGATAAAGATGATAGCTGTGATGATGTTGAGAACTGTAGAAATAATTAATTGTCAATGTTCTCACTACATTTTTATCAAGTGTGCTACTGTGTGGGAAGAGAGTCACATAGTTACAGTAATACTTTGTAGGTTTAAAAGATGTCATAACATAATTGGGTGTGGAGCCACTGCAATAACCAAAAGATCTGACTTGGGGATACTCCTAAGGCATTATCATGGCAGACCCCTGTATTTCACTCTTTAATCCCTGTACATGGATCTGGAATTTGCTGCTGGAGAACCACCAGGTTGTTACCTCCTAGAGTAGTCTCTGATTGACAGCTGGCCCACAGGTGTCAGGACACTGGTACAGAGCACTGAGGGATCAGGCAAAATGACAGTCAGGGACTGTTAGGGAAGGCAACACAGGGTCAAAATCCGTAAATGGGAAGGTTAGTATACAGGCAGATAAATGACATTCAGCACACCTCTACTGAATGCTGGTGGACTAGAAACTTATTGCATTGGCACCCTCTCATAGGAGAAGGTGCGTAAAGTACCCCAAGGTGTCCAGGCATAGGTTGGTGTGAATTAAGGTGTACGAACAGAACCTAAGAGATGGCGGGAGCGCCCATATCTATCTTACAGGCAAAAGGGGAGGGGCCTTGCTGGCAAGCAGGTCGCAGTCTGCGTGGAGGGACAGAGCAAGCTAGATGGGTGATGGGAAGGAGAGAGTGAGAAGAAGGTCCACGATGCTGAGACACAGAAGACTGCAAACAAGGTCTCCTCATACAGCTGATTGCTGGGGGTGCCGGGTATTGGATCCCTGCTGATCTGATATTGATGACTTGCACTGAGGATAGGTTATCAATAGTAAAAGCCAGGACAACCCCTTCAAAGACTTTTAGCCAAAGCTGTACTTTGGTACAGTGTTTAATGCAAATATATATATATATATATATATATATATATATATATATATATACACTAGCTGAAGGACCCGGCTTCGCCCGGGTATATTTAATTTATTTCTTTTACTGTTTGTGTGTGTGTGTGTGTCGTTAAAAGATATCGAGAGTGACCTCTACAGTGCCTGCCCCTTTAATAATGACCTCTACAGCGTCCCACCCCTTTAACAGTGACCTCTACAGAGGCCATCCCCTTTAACAGTGACCTCTACAGCGACCCGCCCCTTTAACAGTGACCTCTACAGCGGCCCGCCCCTTTAACAGTGACCTCTACAGCGGCCTGCCCCTTTAACAGTGACCTCTACAGCTGCCCACCCCTTTAACAGTGACCTCTACAGCAGCCCGCCCCTTTAACAGTGACCTCTACAGCAGCCCGCCCCGTTAACAGTGATCTCTACAGCAGCCTGCCCCTTCAACAGTGACCTCTACAGCAGCCTGCCCCTTTAACAGTGACCTCTACAGCTGCCCACCCCTTTAACAGTGACCTCTACAGAAGCCCGCCCCTTTAACTGTGACCTCCACAGCAGCTAGAGTGGCCACTGTCTTCACCCCAGAAAGCCAGACCTCACCGGCCAGTCCCCCAAACGTGAAACAGCGCCCCCAGTTCCCATGAAGACACATCACTAAACATGAGGCCACGCCCCCCCTGGCTCCATGAAGACATAGAGGAGAAGCTGTCTGAGTGTGAGCTACTGAAAGGGTGGACATCCCTGTGTCTGTCCAGGCACTGCGTTGGACGGAGAACAGGTAGCCAGAAAACTGGACTGTCCAGCCTAAAGCCGGACATCTGGCCACCCTAACATCAGCCTGCCCCTAGGGTGGCCAAAGGTCTTGTTTTAGGCTGGACGGTCTGGCTTTCAGACTCCCTGTCCTCTGTCATGCTCAGGGCCTGGATGGACACAGCAGCAGCACTCTTAGCAGCACTGTGCAGTCTGAGCAATGAGCTGCAGGGAGAAAGTCACCCTCCCCCCCACCCCTGCAGCTGACAGAAGATGATTTTTACCAATATTTTTAATCCCGGTCAAATGCAGCATGGAAGGGGCGTGGCCTGACGGAGTCAGGGGCGTGACTTAGTGGGATCTGGGGTTGGTGCTTTTAAGTCCTTCTTTTGACGGTGACCGGAATTACAGGTCGATGCCATAGTAATTTAGGAGGAAGGTGGGTAGCAGTGGAAGAAAACATCTTTTATTACTACTGAACAGTAAATATGTAAAATTTACATTATATGAGGTAATGATTGATGATGAGTTAGTCTAAAACATAAGTTATAGTTATGGTAACCGGGAATATCCATTTACCATTGTCATCCACAGTGCTCTGCCTCTTTAATGCAGACCTAAAGCAGTGAACTGGCTAGGTTGTCATAGAAACCTGATGTGTGCCTGTGAGCTTCTATTGGCTGATAAGGGTCATGTGACCAGGCTACTATTGGCTAATGCATTTTTTGGGAATATCTCAGGAACCTGTAGAGTTGAAAACTGTTCTAAAACCTTCCCGGACACCTGATGTACATGTGTGCCAAATTTTGTGATTGTAGCTGCAGCGGTGCAGATTCCTTTAGCGGACATACACACTCACACACACATACACTCAGCTTTATATATTAGATATATATCTATATATATATATATATATATATATATATATATATATATATATTCATTAATATTGTCTGTGATATTATAATTATAGAAAATCAGTCGTTGCTTAAAAAAAAACATTTTAAATGATCTAAATAAAGCACTATAGCACTTTCCGCCTCAGTTCACATTTAGCCCTGCAGCACACTTGTGATGTGTTACTTACAGTATGTTCCATGATTGTAAATTTTAAGTAATCACATTACTAGTTCTTGGCACCATTCATAGTTTTACCCCTGCAAGCAAGGTATAAAAAGGTTGTCCACTCCTTTACTATTGATAGCCTCAACCTCAGGATAGACTATTAATATCTGATTGACAGTAGTCCAAGACCTAGCACCCCCACTGACCAAAGCCCACTTGAGGAAATTATTCTCAAGGCTCAATTCCTATATTATCAATAAAGTCTAATAGGTTTTGTATCAAATAAATAGACACTAATGACAGGTGATTGGCCCAAATGCAGCCAAATGTTTTTTTTTTCTCCTGGAGTCCCTGGATCTTTAGGACCATTGTATCAAAGCCTGGGCCCACCAGAAGATCCTCTGGTACTCTAGTGGGCCAGTCCAACCACGCTGCATACATGTGAAAGGGCACTGACGCTGTTTTACTTCTTCTCAAATGCAATAACCCAGTACTTTTCAAATGGAAAAGAATAATGGGATCATCACCACCATTAACTTCATTGACTTTGCTGAATAATTTCGGTAATTGATTATTACAGTGAAAAAAACACTTCTGTTCCAAGGTTTTTCACCGTAATAATCAATTACTGAAGTTATTGAACACGACTCTCGTTACTTCGTGAATAACTTACTTCTGCTCATCAGAGCCCATACATTCTAATACTGTACAGAGACAAATCTCCGTACAGTATTTTAATTAATTTTTTAGCAAAGCGGCTTCGGATATAGCATCCAAATTCACTTCGCTCATCTCTACCCTCCATATTTAGTGGATCAATGGGGAGGTGGAAATAAATAAAAATAGGAAGCCATACATTTATATTTATGTAAAATAAACATCACCATGTTGGGAACTAGGTTTGCCCATTGATAGATATGAAGTAGAAGTCTTCAGTTTTGTATATATAATTTATAATTTAAAATTTATAGGTCACGTAGAAAGGTAATGAGTGGCAAGTTTGGGTCCCTTTTTTAACATGGCAGGCTACTTTTTTTGCATGGGACCCTGATAGTGTAATCACCTATACCAGCCTGGTGGTTTCACTACTTTTTGTGCTGTGCAGGATTCATTTAAACCTGCATACAGTTTTTCTCAAGCACAGTCATTCATGAACATGAAATCAAGGAAAATAGTATAATTTTAGCTCCTTAGCAACCCCCCCATGTTTTGCACTTCATCATCTTATTGCAAGTATTTTTTTTTATTTTTTATTTTTTCATTGTCGCTTTCCAAAAGCCACAATTTTTTTTCCTGTTGATGTAGCTGTATAAGAGCTTATTTTTTGTGGGACATATTGCAGTTTTCAATTGTATGCATAGCTCACTGATTAACTTTGATTATCCGGGAGGATGGAAAAGAACATTCACCTTACAGCATTAATAACATTATATCTTTGTTCTCTAGTTCAGTACAATTACAGCTACAGTACAGTATATCAAATACATATAGTTTTTTTTAAGGTTTACTACCATTGCACACTAAAAACCCCATTAAAGAAAAATAGAAAATGTTTTGCATCACCAAAGCCCAAGAACCATAACTTTTTTATTTTTCTTTTGACAGAGCTGCGTAAATGCTTGATACTTGCAGGACAACTTTTAGTTTTCATTGGAACCCTGTTGGGGTACATAAGGCATTTTAATTACTTTTTATTCCTTTTTTAAGCAAAAAATAGCAATTCTGGGATTCTGATGTTAATGATTGACTGAGGGATCCCCCTCAATCTAAAACCACTTAGATGTCGTGATTGCTAAGGTGTTAATTTGCAAATATTGGAGTGTTCTTTTATCCTGTCCATTAGACCTAGTGCTCTGCATCACTGTAAAAAGGCATATGGAAGGTCACTATCAGATTAATGCTGCCTCCAAACCCTATATGTATTTGGTTGGTCTATGGGTGAGGAGAAACAGAATAATAATTGAGACCCATACATTTACTCTTATGTAAAATGAAGGGTGGCTGACAGAGACTTTGTGAGTAGTGAGCTGGGAGTTTCCTATGGACAAGCCCAACCCCACTTGTGGGGGTTAATAGCAAAAAATGTATAATTCCTTAGCTCCTACATTATGGTTTAGCGCTACATAAAATCTTCAAGAGTCCCTTAGGTCCATATCTGGTCTTCTAGGTCTCATTACACATAGAAGGTCTGGTAAACATATACTAACTCCAGTTTAAATCGAAGATTATGAAGTGGACTTGTATCTGAATTCAAGGAAAAATTTGATTTGCCACAAAGCCGAATTTTCTCGCGCTTCGTGGTAACTAATCAATTTTCCCTGAAATGGCTGTAAAAACAGAAAAATATACATACATGCATTTGTGTATGAAGGGGCTGCTATGACCATCTTGACTGATGATACCTTGCAAAATCTTGTGCACGGTAACATATGATGTCCCCCCATTTTGCACAGTGTCAATCAGGTTGGAGTGGTGGCCTCTATGCGATGAAATGGAGAGGTGAGTAATTTTTGTTTTTACCGGATTAACCTCTGAAAGCCCTCAATGTTAATCTAAGATCTTATCTCATTGCAGCTATCACCCCATGACAGGGGTGGTGCCATTGTCGTTCCCTGTCATTGTGCCCGCTACATACAAATAAATGCATTCATGATGTGGTAATTTGTGATTAAGCGAATATCTTTATGAAATTCGGCGAAGCAGCCAGATCAAATTTTCCATAACTTTCGATCATCTCTAGTAATGGTGTTTCGAAACAATGCTCATGAAATAATGCTAGCAATTAGTAAAGTATTGATAAAACTGCAGTCAATCTATATATACAGTATAAGTATAAACTGGTTTCATGATGGGCAGCATCTTTAAGAGCAAAGTTCCAGCCTCTGCATCAAATGTTTAACATTTCCTATATAAATGATTATTCATAATTAATCATTCAATGATGTAGAGATCATGGTCCACACAGAGCCATGATCTCAACATCAGTGAGTCTGTCTAGGATTATATGGATAGACAGAAGAATCTAAGAAAGCCTACTGTCAAATATGTACTTGTCCGGGCTCCATCGACAAAATCTACAGCTTCAGTATGACTGCACTGGGGAAGACACGCCGCTAAGCCATGCCCGCTGGTGACTTGACAGCGTCATTAGTAACAGGATGCAATACTCTTTCTCCCCACAGTGGGCATATGTTCAGACTAGCAGTGGGCTGATTGCTCAGCTGATCTATTCCTATGTGCTAGGGTTCTGACTAATGGAGTGCCAAGTCATGACCTATCAAGTTCTGATCCAGGATCCTGTATTTGGTGCTCTTTTTAAACCCCTTCTTGGCCTTATTACAGTACCAGTTATAGTCATTAACTCCCTAGCTATGCTCCTGGTTCTGGTTCTATGTGAGTTTGGATTGCCTTTATAATTAACGTAGGTTTGCCTTTGAACACTCTCTGTCTCGTGTTTTGGTACTGCTTTCTTGTCTGGTTTTGACTTTGGCTTAGCTATTTGACTATACCCTTTCTTGCAGTTTGGTACTGTATTGTCTGCTCGGTCCCGACTCATTTCCATACGATTCCATCTCTGTGTTGTCTGTCTCTCTGTGTATATGTCTTGCACTTTACCAGAGCAGGGGACATTGACCAGTTGCGGATTTGCTGCCTAGGGCTTGCACTGCAAGTAGGCAAGGAAAGGGGGAAGGGGTTCCAGTTAGGGCTCATTGTGTGTATTTCTGTCTACTGTGGTTATACCTATAACCTATATCCACAGAGGACCTGTGGTTCATTCAAAAACTATGAGCAAATATACCTAGAAGCTTTGATGCGGTTTTAAAAACAATGGGTGGAAACATGAAATACTAATTTGATTTAGATTTCTCTTTAATTAATTTTGCCACTTCTATTTTTGAAAACATTCTTACTTTGCAGTATTTTTTTACACCTACCTAAAACTTTTGTGTCTATAGCCTTTGGTTGCTCCTGTAAAGCATATCTCTAAATGCTGTTAATAACAGCTCAAGCATTATGGCTATCCCCATAATCATGTTCAGAACATAGAATTAAAAAAATCCACAATCAGAAAATTAAAATAGATTAGAAAATAGAATAGAGATGAGCAAGAGATGAGAGATAGAGATGAGCAAACCTGGCAAGATTTTTTTTGGAAGTTCGACAAATGTTTCATAAAATTTGGTGACTAATTGATTCAGAGAGAGAAAGAGAACCTAGTACACAAATGTGTTTCTCAACAATATACAAATATAGCAGAGTTAATAGTAATACTTAGTGAGTTTATCACATTCAGTTATTGTGTTATGAATGTAACTGTTAACCCTGCTGCATCTGTACATATGTGTAGTGCTCTTTCTCATTACGCAGAACCCTTAGTATGCAGAGTTTGTGTGCACAGTATTGTAGGACAGACAATGCCCCTATGGGTTTTTGGGAAATATATTTTCATTTGGTTTCCTAAATCTATCTGATGCCAGCAAATGTCAGACATGATAATTTGCATCCATTTCCCCCAGAAATCAAGAATAGCTTTGTCTAGCTTACAATAGTCATCACATATATCAACTGGTCTCCATAACAGAAATAGTATGTACCCAAAGGTTCTCCTTAAGGCCTCTAGAGAAGTTGTTCACATCTGCTTTACTCTGGCAAAGGGTTTTTGTATTCAAACAGCTAGCTGAAGATATGAGGCTAACTTAGATAGTTTTATAGCTTTGCTACATAATTATGTTTAAAAGAATTTCTGTCAATCTACGTTGTGAAAATAATGCAGTGCTTATATGGATACTGTTTTCTCCTTACTGTTTACCTAATTGCTGTGCGGTAATAAGTAGTTATAGCTCCCACATATCAGTGGGACAGCTCCTTTCTATTCACCTGAGGATATATCATCGGTATAACAAAAATATATAATACCTTTAGCAACTGTTTTTCACTATTTTGGATCAAATTCAGATGTACCAGAGAGACCACTACAGTAACATTCAACTGAAATTGAGACAAGAGAGTTACAACACCCCACAAAGCTTTCACCGCTCTTATATAAACATGTAAGCTCTTTCTTTTTCTAGAAGGACAAGATAACCAGAATGTATCAAGATAAATTTTAACCTGTTTTCTCATCCTTAATGTGTCAATATTTGGTTTTCATTGGCAGAAAAAAATGATAGGTGACTCACATCCATTAATGTTGGAAAAAGCC
This sequence comes from Rhinella marina, assembly GCA_900303285.1. NCBI lineage: Eukaryota > Metazoa > Chordata > Amphibia > Anura > Bufonidae > Rhinella > Rhinella marina. Next base: position 20,049 of record ONZH01012555.1, read on the forward strand.
AAATACTCTCCTTGTCAACTTCACTGAATACTGACACAGTGCCATAGGTTTTTAGTAGTGGCTTATCGCTGACATTGTAGCTTAATTTAATTGAATTTATTGGCCTGAGCCACGATACTGAGCACAGACTCTGCTAAACATTGATCCTGGTCACTACACCCTGTTCCAAATTATTATGCAAATTATATTTATCTCTGATTTTCCTAAATGGTCGGTGCAAATGACAGTCAGTATAATAAAAGTCATCACCCGTTAGAGTATACATCGAATTTTATTGAACAAACCTCCCAATGATAACAGTATATTCTTCAAAAATAAAAAAAAACTGAAAATGCACTGTCCTGAATTATTATGCACAGTAGAGTTTCTAAACATTTTATATGTTTTTAAGAACTGCAAATGCTCATTTGTGGAATTTTCAGCATTAGGAGGTCACATTCACTGAAATAAAAATCCATTTAAATCCAAAACATCCTAACAGGCTAAGTTACATGTTAACATAGGAACCCTTCTTTGATATCACCTTCAAAATTCTTGCATCCATTGAACTTGTGAATTTTTGGAGAGTTTCTGCTTGAATTTCTTTGCATGATGTCAGAATAGCCTCCCAGAGCTGCCCTTTTGATGTGAACTGCCTCCCACCCTCATAGATCTTTTGCCTGATGATACTCCAAAGGTTCTCTATAGGATTGAGGTCAGGGGAAGATGGTGGCCACACCATGAGTTTATCTCCTTTTATGCCCATAGCTGCCAATGACACAGAGGTATTCTTTGCAGCATGAGATGGTGCATTGTCATGCATGAAGATGATTTTGCTCCTGAAGGCACGTTTCTGCTTTTTGTACCATGGAAGAAAGTTCCACCTCCTTGCTGACGTCGCAGCCTTGTTGGGACATGGTGGCCATCCACCAACCATCCACTACTCCATCCATCTGGACCATCCAGGGTTGCACGACACTCATCAGTAAACAAGACTGTTTGAAAATTAGTCTTCATGTATGTCTGGGCCCACTGCAACCGTTTCTGCTTGTGAGCACTGTTTAGGGGTGGCTGAATAGTAGTTTTATGCACCACAGCAAGCCTTTGAAGAATCCTACACCTTGAGGTTCAAGGGACTCTAGAGGCACCAGCAGCTTCAAATATCTGTTTGCTGGTTTGTAATGGCTTTTTAGCAGCTGCTCTCTTAATCCAATGAACTTGCCTGGCAGAAACCTTCATCATTCTGACTTTATCAGCACGAACACGACTGTGCTCTCAAACAGCCACAAATCACTTCACAGTACGATGATCACGCTTAAGTTTTCATGAAATATCTAATGTTTTCATCCTGTTTTCATCCTTTGTCCAAGGCATTGCACTATTTGATGCTTTTCGGCAGCAGAGAGATCCTTTTTCTAGTGGCCTGCCTAATACTGTGGAACATCCAGTTTTCCTTTAATTGGGCTCACCTGGCAAACTAATTATCACAGGTATCTGAGATTGATATCAGTGATCCAAAGAGCCCTGAGACACAATACCATCAACGAGTTTCATTAAAAAACAAAAAAAATAATATTTATGACACTTAAATACAATTTGCATAATAATTTGGAACATAGTGTAATGAAAGCTGATGATGCAGTGCTTTTTGGATTTCTGTGACCTCTTCAATCAGCTAATCAGCAGGGATGCCAATATTAGGAACCCACATATCTGATATTGAAGGTCTATACTAAGGATAGACAATCAGTTTTGTACAATCAAAGAACCCCTCGAATACCATAATGATGCAGCTGTTTTTTCTCACAAAGGGAAGACACATTTTTTTGATCACTATATTCCAAGAACCATGATTTGATTTTTGTTATAATTTTTAATGGATCCAATTTGAGATACTGAGTGATATATTGAAAAACGTCTGTGAGTCAGTATGATAACATTGAAAATGCATTTATATAGTTCTTTAGATTTTCATGCTTTTTTGTTGCCACATTCTGAGAGACATAGCTCTTCCGTTTTTTTTTTTTTTTTAATTGACAAAGCTGCATGAGATCTTTGTTGTTTGAGGGTGGATCTGCAAGTTCCATTAGTATCATTTTTGGATACAGGACAATATATTTAACTTTTTATAAAAATATTTTTTAGTCTCTCTAGTAGACTTGACACTGTGATTGCTGGATCACTTCAATAGTACACTGCAATACTTTTTCAATACTGTAAACCATTCAAGCAACCTATTAGCTTCTGCTACTAGCTCATGGGGTGACAGAGAGTATAATGTTTATTAACATTTGATCCTGTGGGTGACAATATGACTGATACATAGCACCAATCAGAGGCATTCATCACAGTCATCCAGTATACAAAGTATGTATTAACCCATTAATGACCAGGCCTAAAAGACATTAATGATCAGCAAAATTTGTTAGTTTTTGCCTTTTTGCATTTCAGTAGCCATAACTTTTTATTTTTTCATTGATATGGCTGTCTGAGGCCTTGTTCCATATAGGAAAAATGTCTTGTTTTTTACATTGTTAGGAGGTACATAGAAATTACAGAGTAATTTATATAATTGTTTTTCTTTTGTAGAAATATAGAATAAATAATTTTGTTTATTTTTTTATGATGTTCATACCGTAGTTTCATACCGAATAACCTGATAACATTATTTAGGTAATTATGGTTGTGTGGATACCTACTGTAAAACTGTGCACAGTAAAATACTAAATATTAAAAATCCTGGGAAAATATATAAGTAATAATTTATTACATCAACGGATGAGGATATGGGGTTGCTGGATATGCCCACCACACACTAATAAGACATCTGATAAATAAGTAAAAAAAAAAGAATTCTCCAGTATGTTAATACATTATGCTCATCACCACTATGACACAGGCTGTTTAAAGTCCAGACTGTGCAGATATCCCTCGGGACCTTCATAGGTCCTCAGTACTGACTACAATGACTCCCCCTATCTCCAATCTGGTCACTGGAAAACCTTGTGATCCAATCGGAGAGGGGAATCCCTTTTGATGATGAATAGCAGATAAATAGCAACATAAACTGTCATGGGAAACTCAATAAAGTGATTAAGCTTCCTCTACTCTTTGCAATTTTAATTATTCAGTACACAAACTTTCCCCTTCACTCCAATAGTCTCTCCAGTGTTTTCAGCCATGATGTATCACAAAACCCACATAACATCAAATCAAATTCAATTAAATATCCTACAGTTTTCGTCAAAGGTAAGGCCGGGCCCTGTTTTCCAGGTTGCAGTGGTGACATTGTGTCGAAAAAACTTGATCGTTGCAGTCAATCTCTGGCTTCTTTGATGCACCTTTGAGATCAGTGATTTGCCACAGTGATCATGTTTTCTTGAAGTGACTTCACCACTACATCCAGGTAAAGAGAGCTTGGCCAGGCAGCACTGGATATACCAGATAAGTAATGATTAAGTCTTTATTGCAGGATGATCTTCTGTGTCATTATCCAATTTCTTCCTGAAACCGGACATCTTTAACTTTTTTGAGGTTGAGAATTGAAGGTTGGAACGTTTGGGGAGACATTTTCATTCAGATTTTTAGGTGATCAGCTTTGGAACTATATGGATTTGATTTTCTTAGTTTACGAACATCTGAAGATCAGAATGAACGATTGGTACCGATTCATTGTAAGTTCCAGTTTGATCTGACTCCCAAAAACTTTTTAGTACATCATTTGTAAAAAAAAATCCAATTGAATAAACAAGGAAATGTGTTTTCAATAACATTGAGCCATGTGTTTTTACCCATATGAAGTGAATGATCTAGCTTATTATAATTTCAAATTAGGCACTCTGAGACAAAGACAGAAAAAACATCTTCAAATAAGTTATTTTATCACTAATTCTGTACAGTAATAATAATGATGTTGATCAAACAATTAATATGCCAATCATGCATTCAAATGCAGCTTTCATAATGATTCCATAGGGACTCAACCCTAGTAGTGGCCACAGTAAAATGAAGTAAAAGGGCTGTTATTCTGTTTGTCCCTATAGTCAGAACTCAACTATATTAGCCTCTGTGGCATTAAAGTGACTTAATATTGATGATCTATCCTCAGGATAGGTGTAACGGGGAGCCGGCGGCACGCTCCCTCTTTGCAGCATCACTGGCATCCCATGTATGAGGAGGGAGGAGGAGATGGCCTCGGACGTAGCCGGCATCCTTGTCTCCCTAGCAACCATGGGGAGGGGAGGACCCGGCGGCACACGCTTCACAAGCGTGGCCGGCGTCCTCCATCCCCTAGGCAATGAGCAGCGGGGGAGCTGAGTTCCGATGTCCATGAGTCGGCGCTCGGGAGTATTGATGTTACGGATGTGGGTCACATGACGCTGGCCATGTCATGTGACCCATCCTCTGGGCCTATTTAAACAGGCATCCTGCTGGCCACATGTTGCCTGTGATTGGTCTTCTTACCTGCATCAGCGTTGTTAGTTATTGTGACTTCTGTTTTGACCCGGCTTGTACTTGACCTCATCCCTGTATCTCCCCTTGTACTTCTTGACCTCTTGGCTCCTGACTTCGGCTAGTTTTTGGCCTCGTCCTCGTTTAACCCCTTGTACTGATTCTACCTCTCGGCTTCTGACCTCGGCTTCTATTGACTCTACTCTAGTGTTATCCCTTGGTATTGACATGACCTCGGCCTGGTAATATTCTCGTGTCCGTGTGTTCTGTCTTTGTTGTTTTTTCCCGTTGTTTCCCTCCCTGTAAGCCCCAGAACGTACGTAAACTAGGGACTGCCACCCAATTTCTCACCATTACTTAGGACGGACTGTGCAAGTAGGTAGGGACAGGGGTGTGGGTTTGAGCTCAGGGCTGCACTACTCCATACCTTGACAATAGTATATCAATATCAGATTGTTGAGGGTCAGACCCCAGACTGATATTGATTACCTATCCTAGAGCATCAATATTAATTCAGTGCACAACCCGTTTAAGAAAGAACAGCTCCTGCTTGGAAGATTTGAATTAGCAACGTGTTATATGTTCATCCTTTCATACATTATAACACTACATCCTATAGGTGTATCATCATATACTCAGATTTTATAGTAAGTTTTTTAACACTAAAATATTATAGGTAAATATCCAGATATGCAATAGCTCCTCTTAATGTATGGGCTATATTACCAGGCCTTATTTAAAGTAGTCCACTAACTATACTTTTTTTTTAATAAGAATAATACCTTAAACTTCTTAGTATCAATGTGGCACACTGGTTGCTATGGATCACTTTGTATCGCGCATTCGTTAAAATGCACCTCCCTAGAAATGAGATTTCCTAACGCAAGGTAAAATGGGCAAGTATTAAATAAATAAAGGAATACAAAACATCTTGTTATATCCTATTTTACTCAGATTATTAAAACACATGTATGCTGGGAAACTGATATTGGATATCTTATCTATTGATTTTTATTTATTTTGATTAATGACAGACTCAAAGTGAAATGGGATATCAAATGAACCAGAGCTTATCTGAAAATTATTTTCAGATTTATTTTCTAATTGTGATGACAATCTCTAACACAGCAATAAACTCTAAATATAACAGTATCCCAAAGGTTTAGCAGAAGATAACCCTATGTTAACCTGATTACTTGTCCCTCTTGGTTTATTTATTATGAGTCTATTGATAAATAATCTATTAGACCATATTGATGTCCTGTGTATGCAATGGTAGGAAATTTTATGATGAACACAAAGAGGGTCAGCAAAGGATGTGGATACTCAGAATCATTTATTCTGGTGAAATAATGGAAGCTAAGCCTGACACTGCAGAGCACTTTGTTCTCCTTGTTATCGTGTCCCCCTAATAAATGTACAGTAGGGCATGGAGATGTTTCTACTGGAGCTTACAATAAAATTATAGACTTTGTATAACTGCACAACACTTGACATTCCATAACTTATAGATGTGAACATTATTTTGGGTCATTTCCTCACCTGATTCAGGATGACTCCTTGTTGATTTTCACTTCCTGGTGGTTGAGAGCAATTTGCAGGGAATAAGATCAAGTTATTCTTTGCTTGTTTGGAGTTTGAGCATACTCTATATTGAGTTTGCTGCGAATACATCCAGCTTCCTCCAGTGTTGGAGCAGATTTTGTAATTTTCTTTTAGGTCATGGATCTCATCCCTGTATTTTTGCCATTTTAAAAACGTGAAGACAATTAAAGTAATAAGAAATATACTTGAAATAATGCAGATTGCTGTAACCAAGTAAACGTTTGCATCTGAAAATTCTTCAGTATTACTTGACTCATGACTGTCAAGCTTAATCTCCTCTTCAGAGTCCACCAAGGAAATTATCACTTGTGCTACTGCTGTCATAGCTGGTTCTCCATGGTCCTGAGCCACCACAACTAATCTATATTCATCATTGTCTGAGTCCATGAATTGACGTTTTAAACTGATTTCCCCAGTGTGTTGAGTAATGGCAAATGGTATTTTACCTAATAAATCCCTAAAATGATAAGTCATCAAAGCATTGTATCCAGAATCAGGATCGATCGCTCTAACTTTTGTTACCATGTATCCAGGCTGTGCAGACCTTGGAGTTTTGATTATAGATGTTGCATAAAGTGGAGCAAATGATGGAGCATTATCATTAATATCTTCAATAAAAATGTTAAGCGTTAGATTTGAGCTGAGTGGAGGTAGGCCAACATCAGTGGCTGCTATGTGACACTGGAAATATGTAATCTGTTCATGATCAAATGACACTAACGCAAATACCTTCCCGTTTTCAGGATTAATGGAGATGTAAGACGATATGGGAATCCCATCAATGGTGCTATCATGGACTGAATATGAGATAAAGGCATTTTGGCCAACATCTGGGTCAAAAGCTGATGCTATATAGACAAGAGAACCCGGAGGATTGTTTTCCCTGATAAATATTGTATCATAAGATTGTTGAAATTGGGGAGCATTGTCATTTACATCACTTATATCAATTATAAGCGTTGTTGATACTGACAGAGGTGGAAATCCTTCGTCTTTAGCAGAGATAATTACTGTATATTGCGATTTTGTCTCTCTGTCCAGTTGTACATTCACAATGAGGGAAAAATCTGCCATAAATGCAGGGTTGATTTTGAAGGGTGTTAGCTCTGAAATGTGACAGTGAACTTTTCCATTTAATCCTGAATCTTTGTCATTGATGCTGATTATTGCAACAGTTGTCCCTCGGGGAGAGTTTTCAGGAACAGGAACAGAAAGGGATGTTATCGTCATCTCTGGTGGGTTATCATTGACATCTACAACAGTCACTAAAACTTTACAGTGTCCAACCATAGGATGTTCCCCATTATCAATAGCATCAACTTGAATTTCATACACTGTCACGGTTTCAAAGTCAATTTCTCCTTTAACTCTTATTTCTCCTGTGAGTTTGTTCAAGGTAAAAATGTTGCTAATTTCTTCTGTGACCTGTTTTCCAAATTTATATAATATTTCCCTGTTCTTCCCCTGATCTAAATCCGTTGCATTCAACCTGATGACTAAACTCCCTACAATTGCATTCTCAGCAATACTACATTGGTAAAATGGCTGATCAAAAGAGGGTGCATTATCGTTAACATCTTCCACAGTGATGACAGCGTTAGTTGTACCACTTAGTCGTGGTTTGCCTCCATCATAAGCTGTAAGAGTGAGATTGTGAAGAGATTGTTTTTCTCTGTCTAAGGGTTTCTTCAGTACAAGTTCCACAGATCTTATCTGATTCATATATTTTTGAAAATCTAAAGCAAAGTAATCATTTGCACTGAGCTCATAATTTGTGACAGAATTTATACCAATATCTGGATCCATAGCTCCCTCTAGAAGAAATCGAGATCCTGCAGGTCTGAGCTCTGATATCACAAGACTGAACATTCCAGAGGGGAATACTGGACTATTGTCATTTATATCTTCTATTTCTACATCTACACGATACATCTGCACAGGCTTATCTACAATAACTTGCAGAGGAATAATACAGAATGGTTTAAATGGACACAACATTTCTCTGTCTATTGTCTCTTTAACAAATAATATCCCATTCTGCAGATTAACCTGAAAATATTCCTTCTCATCTCTAGAGACAATATGCAACATTCTGGAATTGATCTCACCTATATCCAGTCCAAGATCCTGAGCAATTCTTCCAACAAAGGTGCCATGCTTGGATTCCTCTGGAATGATATAATGCAGCTGACTCAGGACTACATCCAAGGACATGTGCAGCAATAAGATATAAACCAGCCTGTTCCTTGCTTGATGTTTTTGATTGAGCATTTCGTAAATGTACAAAGGATAAAATAGGCAGTTTCTACGTCAATAAGGATTTCACATTGAAGAGGGATCCACAATGTAAAGAAAAACAATCATGGCTGAAATCCTCCAAGCCAGGCATCCAGATGAAATAATGGGGAAAGATATCTGTGCTATCATAAGTTGGTGTGGACTGACATCTAGTGCTGAATCTTGATAATTCAACTACTCCAATTCCCAGTCATGTATTTACAATGTCTTTTAAAAGTAGTTACAATTTAAATAGCAAGCAAGTTGAAATGTTTAATTAAATTTTTTTTTTATAGAAATGGTGATAATGTTTTGTTGTGATTGCTATTCTTTATTAGATAACTAGTAATCAGCTTAAAACAATATTTAATGCAACTACAGTGCAATAACCAAGCAATGACCACATTTTCTATAACAAAGCTTAAAAGGAACCTCTCATGTTGGAAATTCCGTGCAATCTTCAGGATGCTCTCTGCTTATTCTGGTCTGGGGAATCCATTTGAGTGGTCCTACTTAGTTATTTATAGTCTTTCCTTTATAACTATGCATTCAACTATGCATGTAGCTATGTTCCTAAGCCTAGAATGAGCATATATTTAAATTAATAAATTACGTGTTATACTGAATCTTTTCCCACCAACTTATTTATCAGCATCTCCTGTTTTATAAATACTGCATCCAATTAGGAAATTCAATGTGAAATGTTCCCTAAAAATATGTTGAGGTTACGTAGCAATGGTGATACATACATATTCCCATTGTTATGACGTGCCTCCTATGTCTAGAATAATAGCACCAAACCACTTGGACACCTCCCACATGCAGATTTTGAGTTTTTAGCATTCCAGGTTCATGTATTACCCTCTTGAATACGCATTACAAGCATTCTAGTAAAGATCATTTGACAACTTTGATTTTGTGTTTACCCCTACTATTTCTATGTGGATTTTGATATGTACTTGAGGGCATTATTTTACTTTTAGGTCAGATCACAGTAATACAAGGCTAACATTTACTGGTATTTCATTATGCCATTGTTTTGGAGCACTAGCAGCAAAATAGCTTAAAAGCTTCAACATTCCATTGTCACATTGAGTATTACCCCATTGGGTATTTAGGTGCTTTTCTTTGTATATAGCCTACTATCTAGAATAAAAGTGATGATGGTGTTTCAGAACAAAGTGATCTGTGACACTGGATTTTGAAATATCTAAAAATAAAATGTAGGAATAAATAAAAAATAAAAGTATCCACTGCAGTTGGTCCTTGCCTTTCCAAATTCCAAATATCAAAAAGGTTTTTGGTTCACTTCAGTTGATATTTCTTTGGTATTACCCTTGATCTCCAGCCTCAGTGACCATTTGTCCTTCCATTTGAGATCTCTTTCTAATGTGCTTTTATTTACACCCAGTCATTGTGTATATACACAACTTAATGTGTCCTTGCTATTCTCAACTTGCTGTTCTCAAGGAGTTTAACAGCAAAATTCAGGTGTTTGATCCATGAATCACCCAATAAATTTCCTGGTTCAGTTACAATTGGTATTTAAACAGTCCTCATCATCATGATGTTCACATTTTGATATCATGAGACCAAGATAACACCAAACAATTGCTCAACAGTACCTCACCATTGTGAGGCTTCAAGTAGGATGTTCTCAGACGGAAGCGGCCCGGAGCTTAAAGTGTCACAGAGTGACATCAGCAGGTTGCAACACAGATACAGAGAGACCGGAAGAGTCATAGAAAGTCATAGAAGTGGACGTCCTTTGGCCACATCCCACACTGATCACCACTTGATTCTCCTGCTGAACCAGATGATGAATGTCACACAACTCCAAGCACTTTTAAGGAATGTGAGAGGTATTCAAGTGTCATGCCAAAACATTCCAAACTATTTATATCAGCATGGTCTGCATTCTAGATGACCTGCAAAGGTACCTGACCATAGGTATCATCATCCTGCATGGCCCAGGGAGCATCTATGCTGGACAAGAGACCAGTAGGACTCAGTGATGTTCGCTGATGAAAGTTGATTCATTCTAAGCAGAAATTATGGGCGCCAACGATGTTGGACACTTCAAGGAGAACGCTATGCATCAGCCACTGTTGTCACCAGATGAGCCTTTGGTGGTGGTGGTGTTACAGTATGGGCAGGTGTGTCTAGTAAATACAGAACTGCCTTACACTTCGTGAAAGGTATAATAGCAAACCCATACTACTTGAATAGCATAATCAATCCAGTCATTGTGCCTCTGCATGAACAACACAGGCCTAATTTCATCTTCATGTACGACAATAGGTCGCATCATTTGGGAACCGCTGCTGGAAACTGGGGTACCACAAATAGAGTGGTCTGCACTTTCTTCAGACCTGAACCCCATTAAAAACCTATGGGATCATCTGAGTCGCGGTGTAGAGGCTCATAACTCTGTACCCCAGAACCTCAATGACCTGAGGGCTGCCCTTTAAGAAGAATAGGATGCCATGCCTCAGTAGACAACACGTCGACATACATAAGAACAGCATGAGACAACGTTGATGCTCAAGGCCACATGATAAGTTTTTGAGCTAAATGACTTTTTTTTTTTTTACTGCTGTTGGCTTTTGTTTCAATAAATTGAGATAAGGAAATCACCATTGCATGCTTCTACTTAAATGCCCTTCTTTCATAATATATCACTGGATTACTGAACTTTTTACGTTTTTCATAAATTTCACCTGAAGGTCAAATATATAAGTATACTGTATGTGTATGTATATATAAATATATATATATATATATATATATATATATATATATATATATATACAGTACAGACCAAAATTTTGGACACACCTTCTCATTCAAAGAGTTTTCTGTATTTTCATGACTATGAAAATTGTAGATTCACACAAAAGGCATCAAAACTATGTATTAACACATGTGGAATTATATACTTACAAAAAAAAAGTGTGAAACAACTGAAAATATGTCTTATATTCTAGGTTCTTCAAAGTAGCCACCTTTTGCTTTGATTACTGCTTTGCACACTCTTGGCATTCTCTTGATGAGCTTCAAGAGGTAGTCACCTGAAATGGTTTTCACTTCATAGGTGTGCCCTGTCAGGTTTAATAAGTGGGATTTTTTTGCCTTATAAATGGGGTTGGGACCATGAGTTGTGTTGGGCAGAAGTCAGATGGATACACAGCTGATAGTCCTACTGAATAGACTGTTAGAATTTGTATTATGGCAAGAAAAAAGCAGCTAAGTAAAGAAAAACGAGTGGCCATCATTACTTTAAGAAATGAAGGTCAGTCAGTCCGAAAAATTGGGAAAACTTTGAAAGTGTCCCCAAGTGCAGTCGCAAAAACCATCAAGCACTACAAAGAAACTGGCTCACATGAGGACCGCCCCAGGAAAGAAAGACCAAGAGTCACCTCTGCTGCGGAGGATAAGTTCATCTGAGTCACCAGCCTCAGAAATCGCAAGTTAACAGCAGCTCAGATTAGAGACCAGGTCAATGCCACACAAAGTTCTAGCAGCAGACACATCTCTACAACAACTGTTAAGAGGAGACTGTGTGCAGCAGGCCTTCATGGTAAAATAGCTGCTAGGAAACCACTGCTAAGGACAGGGATCAAGCAGAAGAGACTTGATTGGGCTAAAGAACACAAGGAATGGACATTAGACCAGTGGAAATCTGTGCTTTGGTCTGATGAGTCCAAATTTGAGATCTTTGGTTCCAACCACCGTGTCTTTGTGCGACGCAGAAAAGGTGAACGGATGGACTCTACATGCCTGGTTCCCACTGTGAAGCATGGAGGAGGAGGTGTGATGGTGTGGGGGTGCTTTGCTGGTGACACTGTTGGGGATTTATTCAAAATTGAAGGCATACTGAACCAGCATGGCTACCACATCATCTTGCAGCGGCATGCTATTCCATCCGGTTTGCGTTTAGTTGGACCATCATTTATTTATCAGCAGGACAATGACCCCAAACACACCTCCAGGCTGTGTAAGGGCTATTTGACCAAGACGGAGAGTGATGGAGTGCTACACCAGATGACCTGGCCTCTACAGTCACCAGACCTGAACCCAATCGAGATTTGGGGTGAGCTGGACCGCAGAGTGAAGGCAAAAGGGCCAACAAGTGCTAAGCATCTCTGGGAACTCCTTCAAGACTGTTGGAATACCATTTCAGGTGACTACCTCTTGAAGCTCATCAAGAGAATGCCAAGAGTGTGCAAAGCAGTAATCAAAGCAAAAGGTGGCTACTTTGAAGAACCTAGAATATAAGACATATTTTCAGTTGTTTCACACTTTTTTGTTAAGTATATAATTCCACATGTGTTAATTCATAGTTTTGATGCCTTCAGTGTGAATCTACAATTTTCATAGTCATGAAAATACAGAAAACTCTTTGAATGAGAAGGTGTCCAAACTTTTGGTCTGTACTGTATATGCATGTATATATATATATATATTTATCTATATATATATAATTTTCATATCATTTTTTTAATCATTAAATTAGGGTATCAAGAAGCAAGCTAGGTTAGATATTGACAGTTCAAACATAATAATCTTTCTATAGTTTTTAATACCTTTATTCCAGATTCACTTTCTTAAATATGAAAATTATAACCTCCATAGTGTATATTTTTGGGTGGAATGACCAGGTTTCTCTTACCATATAATTTGTATTCATGACCTATTATGCCCTTACTTATTTAGTTTCTTTTTAATATCTATTTACATGCAATATGTCTGCAAATACTGACTATAGATGTGATATATTTTCCCATGTTTGCTCCTTTACCCTGTTCTTTCCCCTCCCTATTGTTAATGATTAGAGATGAGCGAGCACTAAAATGCTCGGGTGCTCGTTATTCGAGTCAAATGTTTCCCGATGCTCGGGTGCTTGTTTCGCATAACGAACCCCATTGAAGTCAATGGGAGACTCGAGCATTTTTGCAGGGGACCAAAGCACAGGGAAGGTTGCCTGAAAACCTGGAAACCTCAGAAAATGATGGAAACACCACGGAAATGGACAGGAAACAGCAGGGGCAGCATGCATGGATGCCTCTGAGGCTGCCTAATTGTACCATTACGCCAAATTCTGGGCAACAGCCTGGTTGTGGCCCTCAAGACAATTGTGCTGACCCAGACCAAGATGGGCAAGGCACATGCGCTGGCACATGTTAGGAAAGCACCCAACTGGGTGCAACGAAGGTCCATCACCGCCTGCAGGTGACACAACTACCCAAGCTGGCACTGCTGTCCGAACCCCCGCCCCAGGACGCAGGCATAAGCCTGGTATAGTAGATCAGGTTACACTCGTCTGTGGTAGTAGGGTGACAGGAGATGGATCCCACTCCAGAATATAGTTTAGAATAAAAAATCCTGTCCACCAATAGATTGCTTTGATATAAAGCTTCTTTTTATTTGCGCTTTCACAAACAGACAGCTTCTTTTTTTGAACGTTTTCGGCTATTATGCCTTTATCAATAAGCTGTTAGTAGCGCTAAGAGGTTTCTTAGGAAGTGGAAACAGTTCCCGATATCCTGGTGTTCTATGCACCTAAGCGCGCTGGACACATGGAGGGTAACTAGCGACTACAGGCAGGGCCGTTACCCTCCACGTGTCCAGCGCGCTTAGGTGCATAGAACACCAGGATATCGGGAACTGTTCCCACTTCCTAAGAAACCTCTTAGCGCTACTAACAGCTTATTGATAAAGGCATAATAGCCAAAACGTTCAAAAAAAGAAGCTGTCTGTTTGTGAAAGCGCAAATAAAAAGAAGCTTTATATCAAAGCAATCTATTGGTGGGCAGGCATAAGCCTGACACAGCATGGCGGTGACACCAACAAGTGACCAAGTTAGATGAGGTAGCAGGTGAGCCACACAAAAATTTAGCCTGACACAGCATGACGGTGACACCAACAAGTGACCAAGTTAGAAGAGGTAGCAGGGGAGCCACCCAAAAATTTAGCCTGACACAGCATGGCGGTGACACCAGCAATGCCTTGGTCAAACTGAGATTGCAGTCAAATGGCTGTAGGTGAGCCTCCCAAAAAATTGTTTTGGAGTGTCTGTAATTGACCCTTCTAAAAAATGGTTTTGGAGTGTCTGAAGTTGACCCTCCTGAAAAATTGTTTTTGAGTGTCTGTGGTTGACCCTCCTGAAAAATTGTTTTTCAGTGTCTGTAGTTGACCCTCCTAAAAAAATTGTTTTTGAGTGTCTGTAGTTGATGCTCCTAAAAAAATGATAAGAGAGAGGGCCTGTAGGTGGCCCTCCGTAAACATTGTTTGAAAAGAGAGCCAGTTGGCCCTCTAAAAAATTGCCTGTTGGCTCAGCGTTTGTGTAAGAAGAGAAGGAGGAGGAGGAGAGGAGAGGATACATGAAGAATCTTCATGTTGAGCTGCTTTCCCCCTGTGGAGATTTGAATTCCAGTGAAATCCAGGCTTTATTCATTTTAATAAGTGTCAGCCTGTCAACGCTATCAGTTGATAGGCGTGTACTCTTATCAGTGATGATGCCACCAGCTGCACTGAAGACCCACTCTGACAACATGCTAGCGGCAGGGCAGGCCAGCACTTCCCAGGCATACAGCGCCAATTCAGGCCACTTGTCCAGCTTTGCAACCCAGTAGTTGTATGGAGCAGAGTGATAACGCAGGACGTTGGTATGGTCAGCTAGGTACTCCCTCACCATCTTTCTGAACAGATCCCCCCTACTCTGCCTAGACTGGGGACGGGTGACCTAGTGTTGCTGGGGTGACATGAAACTGGCAAAGGCCTTGGAGATTGTTCCCCTGCCAGTGCATGACAAGCTGCCTGCTCCCCTCCTCTCCCCCACTAGTTGGCCCACAGTACTACGACCTCTGCCGCTAGCGGTGTCAGATGGGAAGGATAGTTTCAGCTTGTTCACCAGGGCCTATTGATATTGATTCACTCTCATACTCCTTTCCTCTACAGGAATGAGAGTGGAAAAGTTCTGCTTGTAAGGGGTTTCCAGAAGGATGAACACCCAGTAATCAGTGTTGGCAAAAATTTTTCTAACGCGAGGGTCACGGGAAAGGCAGCCTAACATGAAGTCAGCCATGTGTGCCAGAGTCCCAACACGCAAGAATTCCCTGTCCTCAATAGGCTGACTCTCCATTTCCTCCTCCTCCAACTCCTCCTCTTCAGCCCAACAGATAAGAAGGAATGAGCATTGGTACCCTCTTCAGTCTCGCCAACAGTCTCCTCATCCTCCTCCCCATGCTCCAATACGCGCTGAGAAACAGACCTGAGGGTGGTCTGGCTATAAAGCAACGTATCTTCTTCCCCCATCTCCTGTGACAAGCACAAAACCTCTGACTTCATGCTGAGCAGGGAGTTTTTCAGCAGACAAAGCAGTGGGATGGTGAAGCTGATAATGGCGGCATCGCCGCTGACCATCTGTGTTGACTCCTCAAAGTTGCTTAACACCTGACAGATATCAGACATCCACGTCCATTCCTCATTGTAGACTTGAGGAAGCTGACTAACCTGACTATCAGTTCTCGTGGAAGTTGTCATCTGGCAGTCTACAATTGCTCTGCGGTGCTGGTAAACCCTGGCTAACATGTGTAATATGGAATTCCATCGCGTGGGCACGTCGCACAACAGTCGGTGAGCTGGCTGTTGTAAGCGCCATTGCACTGCCCTGAGAGTGGCAGCATCTGTGGTTGACTTGCGGAAATGCGCACAGATGCGTCGCACCTTGGTGAGCAAATCAGACAAATTGGGGTAGGTCTTGAGGAACCTCTGAACCACAAGATTGAACATGTGGGCCAGGCATGGCACATGTGTGAGTCTGCCAAGTTGCAGAGCCGCCACCAGGTTATGCCCGTTGTCACACACAACCATGCCTGGTTTGAGGTTCAGCGGCGCCAGCCAAAGATCGGTCTGCGCCGTGATACCCTGTAACAGCTCTTGGGCGGTGTGCCTTTTGTCACCTAAGCTCAGCAGTTTCAGCACCGCTTGTTGGCGCTTACCCATGGCAGTGCTGCTGCGCCTAGAGCTACCGACTGAAGGCGCCGTGCTCACGGATGGTAATTGAGAGTAGGAGGAGGAAGAGGCATAATAAGTCTGAGAAACCGTGAGCGAGGTAGGCCACGCAATCCTCGGTGTGGGCAGTACATGAGCGTCCCCAGGGTCAGACTCGGTCCCAGCCTCCACCAAATTAACCCAATGTGCCGTCAGAGAGATATAGTGTCCCTGCCCGGCAGCACTTGTCCACGTGTCCGTGGTTAGGTGGACCTTCTCAGTAACCACGTTGATCAGGGCACGGATGATGTTCTGTGATACGTGCTGGTATAGGGCTGGGACGGCACATCGGGAAAAATAGTGGCGGCTAGGGACCAAGTACCGAGGGACAGCCACCGCCATGAGGTTGCGGAAAGCCTCAGTCTCTACCAGTCTATAGGGCAGCATCTTCAGGCTCAGCATTTTGGAGATGAGGACGTTTAGGGCTTGTGCATGTGGGTGGGTGGAATTGTATTTGCGCTTGTGCTCAAATGTCTGATGTAAAGACAGCTGAATGCTGCGCTGGGACACATTGGTGGAGGGTTGGTTGAAGGGCAGGAGGTGCTCATGCCGGGATCCTGGGCGGGGGGTTGACTCGCAGAGCCAGCATGTGACACAGGGAAAGGAGCAGTGGTGTGACCCGCAGGAGGTTAACGGCCTTGGTTCCATGGAGTCGAGTGTTTTGCACTCATATGCCTGCGCATGCTGGTAGTGGTTAGGCTGGTAGTGGTGGCTCACCTGCTGATCCTGGTGTGGCACAGGTTGCACACCACAGTCCATTGGTCATCCTCACTTTCTTTAAAAAACCTCCAGACTTGCAAACATCTAGGCCTCGGCACGGGAGCTTGACTCCGTGAAACAGTTGCTGATCTACCTGCTCTGGCCCTGCTTTCCCTCTGGCCACCCCACTGCCTCTTCCAACCTGTTCTGGTGCTGCACTTTCCTCCCCCTCAGAAGCACTGTCTTGACTAGGCTTAGCAACCCAGATTGGGTCAGTCACCTAATCATCCACCAGCTCTTCCTCTGATTCTTTACTCTGCTCCCCCCTCGGACTTACTGCCCTGACAGCAACGTCACTGTCTGACAACCATGTCTTATCATCATCCGACACCTTTTGACACACTACTTGCACTAAGTCCACACTCTCATCACCCACAGACTGCAAAATTTTGGGCATCGGGACAGAGCAACTGCTCAGGTTGCTGCTGAGCAGTGGTTTGTGACTCTGGGAAGGGACCTGAAAAGAGTTCCTGGGAGTATGCCGGATCTGAATCCATATTTTCCATGGGGGGGCAGGCTGGGGGGAAGGAGGTTGAGCAGGGGGAGCAAGAGGTCTACTCCCTTGGCTAGCGTGGGTGGACTGCGTGGAAGACTGAGTGGTGGATAAATTACTGGACACATTATCCGCTATCCACGTCTTCACCTGTTGGCACTGTTGTGGTTTCAATAGTGCTGTATCACATGACCCTGTAAGTTGCGAGATGAAGCTAGGGAGCGAACCTCTGCGGCGTTCCAATGCTCCCTCATCAGCAGGTACTGTGTCACCCTGCCCAGGACCATGGCCCCTGCCTCCTACATCACTTGGATGCCCACGCCCACATCCTCGTCCTCGACCCTTACCCCTGGGGTTCACCATTTTGTATATTTACTAAACTGTAGAATTAATATCTGAGGCCAAAACCATATTCAGTAGACTGTAGAAGTACTATCTGAGGCCAAAACACGTATTCTCTAGACTGTGGCTAGTGTACCGCACACCACACAATTTTTCACTGGACTGTAGTATATATAACTGAGAGAAAAAAAGGAATTCTCTAGACTGCGGCTAGTGTACCGCACACCACACAATTGTTCACTGGACTTTAGTATATATAATTTAAAAAAATGTATTCTCTAGACTGCGGCTAGTGTACTGCACACCACACAATTTTTCACTGGATTGTAGTATATATAACTGAGAGAAAAAACGTATTCTCTAGACTGCGGCTAGTGTACCACACACCATACACTTGTTCACTAGACTGTAGTATATATAACTGAGAGAAAAAATGTATTCTCTAGACTGCGGCTAGTGTACCTCACACCACACAATTGTTCACAGGACTGTAGTATATATAACTGAGAGAAAAAACGTATTCTCTAGACTGCGGCTATTGTACCGCACACCAGACAATTTTTCACTGGACTGTAGTATATATAACTGAGAGAAAAAACATATTCTCTAGACTGTGGCTATTGTACCGCACACCACACAATTGTTCACTGGACTGTAGTATATATAACTGAGAGAAAAAACATATTCTATAGACTGTGGCTAGTGTACCGCACACCACACAATTGTTCACTGCACTGTAGTATATATAACTGAGAGAAAAAACGTATTCTCTAGACTGTGGCTATTGTACCGCACACCACACAATTTTTCACTGGACTGCAGTATATATAACTGAGAGAAAAAAAGTATTCTTTAGACTGAGGCTAGTATACCGCACACCACACAATTTTTCACTGGACTGTAGTATATATAACTGAGAGAAAAAACATATTCTCTAGACTGCGGCTAGTGTATCACACACCACACAATTTTTCACTGGACTCTTTAACTCAGAGAAAAAATTTATTCTCTAGACTGCGGCTAGTGTACCGCACACCACACAATTTTTCACTGGACTGTAGTATATATAACTGAGAGAAAAAAAGGAATTCTCTAGACTTCGGCTAGTGTACCGCACACCACACAATTGTTCACTGGACTGTAGTATATATAACAGAGAAAAAACGTATTCTCTAGACTGCGGCTATTGTACCGCACACCACACAATTTTTCACTGGACTCTAGTATATATAATTTAAAAAAAATGTATTCTCTAGACTGCGGCTAGTGTACCGCACACCACACAATTTTTCACTGGATTATAGTATATATAACTGAGAGAAAAAACGTATTCTCTAGACTGTGGCTATTGTACCGCACACCACACAATTTTTCACTGGATTGTAGTATATATAACTGAGAGAAAAATTGTATTCTCTAGACTGCGGCTATTGTACCGCACACCACACAATTTTTCACTGGACTGTAGTATATATAATTTGAAAATAAAACGTATTCTCTAGACTGCGGCTATTGTACCGCACACCACACAATTTTTCACTTGACTCTAGTATATATAACTGAGAGAAAAAACATATTCTCTAGACTGCGGCTAGTGTACCACACACCATACACTTGTTCACTAGACTGTAGTATATATAACTGAGAGAAAAAATGTATTCCCTAGACTGCCGCTAGTGTACCTCACACCACACAATTGTTCACTGGACTGTAGTATATATAACTGAGAGATAAAACGTATTCTCTAGACTGCGGCTATTGTACCGCACACCACACAATTGTTCACTGGACTGTAGTATATATAACTGAGAGAAAAAACATATTCTATAGACTGCGGCTAGTGTACCGCACACCACACAATTGTTCACTGCACTGTAGTATATATAACTGAGAGGAAAAACGTATTCTCTAGACTGTGGCTATTGTACCACACACCACACAATTTTTCACTGGACTGCAGTATATATAACTGAGAGAAAAAACGTATTCTTTAGACTGAGGCTAGTATACCGCACACCACACAATTGTTCACTGGACTGTAGTATATATAACTGAGAGAAAAAACATATTCTCTAGACTGCGGCTAGTGTATCACACACCACACAATTTTTCACTGGACTCTTTAACTCAGAGAAAAAACTTATTCTCTAGACTGCGGCTAGTGTACCGCACACCACACAATTTTTCACTGGACTGTAGTATATATAACTGAGAGAAAAAACTTATTCTCTAGACTGTGGCTATTGTACCACACACCACACAATTTTTCACTGGACCGTAGTATATATAATTAAAAAAAAAACCTATTCTCTAGACTGAGGCTAGTGTACCGCAAACCACACAATTTTTCACTGGACTCTAGTATATATAACTGAGAGAAAAAACGTATTCTCTAAACTGTGGCTAGTGTACCGCACACCACACAATTGTTCGCTGGACTGCAGTATATATAACTGAGAGAAAAAACGTATTCCCTAGTCTGAAGTACAGATCCCAGCAAGCCAAGGTACAGCAGCAGCAAAAATGAGTACTGAGAGGACTTTGGGCAATTTCATTGGGGTCTCTGTGGACCAATGAAAAAAGGTCGTTGTAGCCCTTAGAAGGACTGTTGGGTTCTTTGTGGATGATTCCTGCCTAACCAAATTCTAAATTGAGGCCCTAACACTCTCCCTGACAGACAGCAGCTCTATCCCTAATCTCATCCAGGCGGCGTCTGAGGCAAGCATCGCGGGACCAGATTCTTATATTCTCAAGTCATCTCATCTGGCCAGCCAATCCCTACTATCGACTTGTAGGGGTTCCACGTGATGCTAAGGGGTAGCAAAGACTCTCCTGCATGT
Source organism: Rhinella marina (assembly GCA_900303285.1). Classification (NCBI taxonomy): domain Eukaryota; kingdom Metazoa; phylum Chordata; class Amphibia; order Anura; family Bufonidae; genus Rhinella; species Rhinella marina. Next base: position 40,851 of record ONZH01012555.1, read on the forward strand.
TGATTGGCTGAGAAAAAGCTGCCAAACATGCAGGAAGAGGAAGATGCCATTTCCTCGAGTATCGCAAGATGCTCGTCCGAGTATCAAGCACCTATGAGTACCCTAATGCTCGAACGAGCACCAAGCTCGGACGAGCATGCTCGCTCATCTCTATTAATGATATCTAATGATATCTATCTTTTACCTCTCACTCTCTTATGTTTTATTTTCATGTATTGTCATATTTTCATGCCAGTTTCAAAAGGAAAATAAAAAAGTAAAAATATATAATTGTCTTATATTTGTCTTATTTGGGAGGTTCTTGTTTAACCCCTTCCCGACCGCCGCCGTACATGTACGGCGCGCGGGCGGTGCGGGGTCATGGCCGGCAAGTCTCTGCTGTTTCTAACAGCAGAGACTTGCGGCTACTTACCGCCATCGGCGGCGTCTGCCGATGGGCCTCTCTTTTCTTCTGGGCCCCTCTGATGGCTTCCGGTGGCGTCTGTACCCGGAAGCAGTTTGCTTCCGGGTGATGTACAGACGACCCGATTGGCCAATCGGGCCGTCTGTACACGTTATGAAAGCTGTAATCCTCGCTGGTGAGGATTACAGCTTTCAAAGTGCAATTCTTATTCTGGCCACTAGATGGCAGGCCAGGATAAGAAATGAGCAATCATGAGTTTTAATTCAAGATAAAAATCAGAGATTGCTCATAGTGAAAAAATTAAAAGTACAATATATTAGCTTATATTTGAGCTTTCAAATAATTAAAAAAATTTTAAAAAAATGTTAAAAAATATATAAAAAATAAAAAATATAAAAGTTTAAATCACCCCCCTTTCCGTATAATTAAAAAATAAATACCTAAATAACAATAAATATAGACATCATGGGTATCACCGTGACCGAAAACGCCCGTACTTTTAAACTAAAAAAAAAAAATTCCAATACGGCAAATTGTGTGGCGGAAAAAAGCGTCCAAATGGCGATTTGACGTTTTTTGTCACTTTTTTTTTCTAAAAAAAATTAAATAAAAAGCGATCAAAAAGTCAGACACACCCCAGAATGGTATCAATAAAAACTTCAGATCGCCCCGCAAAAAATGAGCCCCCATACAGCTCCGTACACATAAATGCCAAAAAGTTATCGGGGTCAAGATATGACGACCAAAAAAAACAAAACAAAACAACCAACTTTATCATTTTTTTATCACTATAAAAACACAAGAAAAACTAAACATGTTAGGTACCGCTGGATTCATACTGACCTGTAGAATGAAAGTAACTGGTCAGTTTTAAAGAACAGCGAACGCCGTAAATAAAAAACCCGGAAAACTGTAGCGGAATAGTGGTTTTTTTGCAATTTCACCCGATTTGGATTTTTTTTCCCGCTTCCCACTACACCATATCCAATAATAAATGGTGGCATTTGAAAGTACAACTTGTCCCGCAAAAAACAAGCCCTCATACAACTATGTGAGCAGAAAAATAAAAAAGTTATGGCTGTATGAAGGCAAGGAGCAAAAAACGAAAACGCAATACCGAAAAAACCTCCGGTCGTGAAAGGGTTAACCACTTGCCTATAACTTCATGACTATATATGTAATTGTGGTAAGCTCTTATCTGTAATAAAATAAAAACATTGGGTTACATTGCAATCCACCTGTTCCCTGTAGCACTCCAGATTTCTGTGATAGTGTTATCATTAGACAGGTAAGACCACAGTAAATATCCTAGAGACAAGAAGAAGTGGTCTCCCTGATTGGCATCATTATAGCTGGGTGCTACAACGATCTATCACAGTGTAAAGTGTAAAAGCCTACAGGAGGGTGCCCTTTTTATGTGAAATTAAATAGTTATAAAATTCATTGTAAGCCTTGCTTCTCAGAATTAACCCCTTCCTGCCCTGACAGTGGCAGGAAAGGATTAATTCACTTATTTAAAAAAAATAATCAATTAAAAAACATAATAAAAAAAAGTAATAGAGTAAAATGAAGAAAATAAAAAAGTTATACGTATAGTTATTAGTTTTAGCAATAGTATAGCAGACTACATACACACAGATTCATACACACATTTTTATTCCTTTTTCGTTAATCAAATATAGAGGTTTTTTCATTTTTACGTTTTTATTTTTCTTCCCTATATTCTTTGAGCTATAACTTTTTTATATTATCGTTCACATAGCTGTATGATGGCATATTTTTTTGCTGGATAACTTGTACTTTCTAATGCTGCCATTAATTATGACATACAATGTAGTGGGAAATGGTATAAAAAATCCAAATTGGAAAATAATGCAATTTCTCCACCGTTTTAGGGGTTTTGTTCCCACATCGTTCTGTTTGTGGCAAAACTCACCTATGCCCTTAATTTCTGGGTCAGTACAAAACAATACTCTGTATAGGTTGTTTATGTAGACATTATGTAAAAATTAATTTAAACTGGAAAAAAAACATTTCACAATATTCTGACCCCATAACTTTTTATATATAGTTATATCTACTAAGCTATGTGGGGGGCTCATTTTTACAGGACAAGCTCTAGTTTTTATTGATACTATTTTGGAGTGTGTGTAACTTTTTCATAACATTTTACATTTTTGTGGTGAGAGAAGAAATGAAAAAATGGCAAATTGGCCATTTTGACCATTTTTTCCGTTAAGCCATTTGCGATAATGGAAAAATTGTTTTTAATAGATTTTAATATTAAGGGTTTTTGGTCATGGTGATACCCATGATGTTTATATTTTCTGTTATTTATGTATTTATTTTTTTATTATACGGAAAATCGGGTGAACTTTTACAATTTTTAAAAAATTTTAATATATTTTTTACGGTTTTTTTAATGATTTTGAAGCTCATATTTGAGCATACAAAATTCATGTTTAATTTTTAATTTTGAAAAATCATGAATTTTTAAAAAGCATTTATTACTGACTATTGCAATTCTTATTTTGGTGGCCAGAAGAGGTTGATGGCATTGAAGCTGCAATTCTTATTTTGGCCACCAAAATAAGAATTGCAGCTTCAATGCCATCAACCTCTTCTGTGAGGCTGAGCACATTGAAACCAGTTACCGGCATCCTCATTGGCCACAGAGAATGCCGGTAAATGGCCTGAAAACACAAACTTCTGAATTTTTCACCCTTAAGATACTGTAATCTCACTTCATCATGCTATCATCTCACTAAGGCTTTAATTTCCGCAATCGGCATTATTGCTGGTTGTGATAATTAGACGCGGATCTCAAATATTCAATGTTAGTAATAATTTTACATTTGAGAAGTACTGTTCCTTAATGCATGTTAATAAAAAAATATTGATCAAAAAGTATCAATTAAACATAAATACTGATATAGAATGTTTAATAGGATGGACTATAATTATATTTGCTGTCATTTTAATTATATTACACTTTCCTTACCAAGACAATGGGACATCTCTCCACATTTTCAGTTGCCTTTTTGTCTTATCAAAACAAACTGATTATTTTTTTCTATGTAGTAATGTTCAATCTATCCAACTAAAGCTGTGTTCACACTTTAGTTATTTGGTCAGTTATTTCTATCAGTTATTGTGAGCCAAAACCAGGTGTGGGTCAAAAACACAGAACAGGTGCAGATCTTACCATTACACCTGATCTATGTGTAGGCTTCACTACTGGTTTTGGTTCACAATAACTGATGTAAATAAACTGATCAAATAACTAAAGTGTGAAAAAGGCCTAATATTGTAGATATTAATATCCCTAAATGCTTGGTGTCAACTAGTATTCTTCATACCACAATGATCATTTCTTAATAAATCGGTATCCTTAACATCAAAACTTCTGATTCTGCCCTATTGATGCTAAAACCAGCAATACACTAAACAGTTTCATTGTCTTAAGAAGTTTTTTGAACGTACATGAGCCAAAGTCATCCATTACAAGAAATAACTGTCAATTTTCCTTCCCAACTATTATTTCTTAACTTTAGTATTTTGTGAATATAAACAAATTAGATAAGAATGACAATAGTAGACATCATCGACAGGTGCCATTTTACATGCAAAACTTATTATATGATAAGAGAAAATTGAAAAATGTCCCAGATACCATTAGCTTCTAAAACCACTAATGTTAAACCAAAGCCATGCCATATTATTAAATGATTTGTCAGTATTAAAGAAAATACAAACTTTTTCATTAATTTTAAGAAGGCCTAATCTAAAACTGATATAGCCAACTTCCCAAATATTTTATTTTTTTTTCAATTTAATTATCTTGTACTATGTTAACCAGTCTGGAGATCTTTGTATTTTCTTTTCTAAATTATATTTGTTTCTAAGTAACATGAGTTAATGGCTCTTTGATATTTAAAACATTTTTCTGGCATGATTTATTCATTCTGGCAAAAAATTAGAAAACAGTTGATACATTTAGAGCAAATTAAAATGCCATTATTTTTGGGACATTTACACCATAATTCTGGAGTAACATGAGTAGTAAATTTCTTCCAAAATCAGCCAAGTGATATCAAGCTTGTCCTCACTTTACATGTACATAAATGTAATTGTACATGCATAAGATTCATACTGCAAGTTACTGTTAAGGGCCGTTCATATAACATTTTTTCCAAGGAATTTTAGCGTTAAAAGCTGCGTTGAAATTTTGCTTTGTCCTTTCTGCCTCCAAATCATTTCAATGATGAGGATCACAGAAGGCGGTTTAATGCTGTGGCCGCACCGAGAACAGACTTGTCCCTTCCTAGAGTGGCTATGGCTTTAAGCCAGTGCTCCATAATCTTTAGAGTTGTCTTCTATTAAAATGAACAGGAGGCAAAATCCAGCAAGAAACAATGCTCTCGCCTGCAAAATTTTAGCTTGTATGTCAAGAGATGCTGTGTAAACAAAAGATGCTTGTTTGCCTATAAGCAACACCTTCAAATGTTTCTGTAGACTGTAAAACAAGTAGGCTTTTCAGTGCAATATAATTCATTTGGGATCCACATATCACCAACTTTGTAAGCTACAATACATTTTGAGTTTTCTTACCTTAAAAATTTATATTTTCTGATGGTTTGTCAGATCTTCCTTACTTGGGGTTTGAGAATTGTTTGGAATAAAAATGATTAATTCACTCTTTACTTGTATTGGGTTGGAACATACTTTATATTGAGTTTGTTAAGAATACATCCAACTACCTCTAGTGTTCTGGCAGATAATTTTTCTTTAGTTCATTGACCTCATCGCTGTATTTTTGCCACCTTAAAATGCTTAAAACAATTAAAGTGGTTAGCCAAGACTAAAAAATGCTCCCCAATATGCCGGGCTCCTCACATTCAATCTGCTTACCTGGCTCCCTGCTCCCTGTGCCGCTCCTGGTCTCTGCACCGCCGCAGCTGCTTCTTCCTATGTGCTGATAAAAACATCTGGTGTCAGGGGGGCAGTCAATGGCAAGTGGGGACAGGTGCCCGGCATATGAAGGAACATTTGTTAGTCTTGGATAACCCCTTTGAAGTGATAAGGAGTATACTTGAAATAATGCAGATGGCCACAACTAAGTAAATATTTCAACATCATTGTTACTATTTGTTTCAGAATTATCAAGCAAAATTTCTTCTCCTAATTCAACCGTAGAAATGAAAATTTTTGTTACTGCTGTCATAACTGGTTCTCGATAGGCTTGTGCCCAGTTAGTAAGTCTGTAATGTGCATTTTCTGTATCCACAAATGAACGCTTCCAACTTATTTCACCATTTTGATGAGAAATTGCAAATTGTATTTTTACTGATGGTTCCTTTAAACTATTTTTAACCATTTTTGGAGTTTTCATCATGACATCAGTAAAAATGTCTTCAACAAAGATAATTACTGTAGCATAAGGTTTGAGTTGATGGGTTGTAGACCAGCTTCAGTGGCCTTTATAAGACAATGAAAATAGTTGATCAAATGAAACTAGTGCAAATGCCTTTGCATTCTCTGGATTTATGGAGATACAAGATCCAGGATTCCATCAAGTCCCTTGACTAATCATGAAAAAAAAGCATTTTGGCCTAAATCAGGGTGAGATGCTGATATGGTATAGATAAGACAACCCGATGAATTGTTTTCATTGATGCCTATAATATCAACAAGCAAGTGAAATTTTGGGGTATGGTCATTGATATCACTTACATCAAGTAGAAGAGTTTTTGAGGTAGACAAAGGAGGGGATCCTTTATCTCTATCAGTTATAACAATTTCATATTTACATGTGGTTTCTCTGTCTCGTTTGCCATTCACTGTCAGAGAAAAATCCCCTAAAATGCAAGATTTATTTTAAAAGAAAAAACCTCAGAAATATAGCATGTAATCTTTATATTTGAACCTCAGTCTTTATCATGGACACTGACGATTGTGACTGTTTTCACCTCTGGAGAGTCCTCTGGTATAGGAACTAATAATGATGTCACCATAATCTCAGAAAGGTTTTAATTGACATCAACAATAGTCACTAGAACTTGTGTCTACTGTGTCCAACCATTGGGTAATCTCCATTTTCAGACATACTAGAAATTTAAAAGTCTATTTCGCCAACTACTCTAATTCTCCCTGTGTACTTGTTTAGACTAAAATATTTCTTAAATCTCCCTTTACTATTTTACTAAATATGTATTACTAAATCTGTGTTACTTCTCCATGTTTCCCATTATCCAAATCTGTGGCATTCCGCTTAATAACTAGTGTTCATTTTAAAGCATTTCCAGTCACACTGCCCTGATAAAAAGTTTGGTTAAAAGGAAGGCATTATCATTAAGATCTTTAACAGTTACTACAGTGTGAGTTGTACCACTCAGTCTTGGTTTGCCTTCCTCATAGGCAGTTAATGTCAGACTGTGAATAGACTGGTTCTTACTATCTAAAGATTTATTTAGCACAAGTGTCTATGATCTGATTTGATTCATATACTTTTCAAAATCCTAAGTACTAATTACTTGAATTGAGCTTATCATTTGTGACAAAATTTGTTCCAAGATCTGGATCCACAGCTGCCTCTAGTGGAAATGAGATTCTGTAGGTCTGAGCTTGGAGGTTAGTGATACTAGATAGGAATACTGGACTATTGTCATTTATGTCTTCTATTTGTACATCTAAACAACTAATCTGTAAAGGTTTATCTACAATAACAGAGGAATAATACAGAAGGGTGTATCTGGATATAATTACTCTCTGTCTATTGTCTCTTTAACAAACAAGATTCCATTCTTTATATTAACATGGAAATATTCCTTCCCATCTCTACAGACATTAAATAACATTCTGGAATTGATTTAACCAATATCCAGTCCAAGATCCTGGGCAATTCTTCAAACAAAGCTGCCATGCTTGGATTCCTCTAGAATATTATAATGTAGCTGACTTAAAACCATATTCTAGCAGATTTGTAGCAGTAAACAATGGATTAGAATTAGAGATGAGCGAGCATGGTCGGCCAAGCGTACTCGGGAGCAATTTTCGAGGAGTAGCGTACGCATTTTATAATCTGTATGCTAATGCATATGCATTTATAATCTGTACACTAATGCGTACGCATCTTATAAATTTGTACGCTAATACGTACAAATTACAAGATGCGTACGCATTAGCGTACAGATTAGAAGATGAGTACGCTACTACTCGAAAATTGCTCCCGAGTACGCTCGGCCGAGCATGCTCGCTCATCTCTAATTAGAATCCTTCTTGCAGGGTATACCTCTCTTTGCTTGAACATTCCATGGAATTAAGAAGGTTAAAGATGGTATTTTTAGCAGAAAATAAGTAACATGCACTGACTGAAGATGCAGAGTTTGGGGGAAAAATCATGGCTGATCAGCTATAGAAGAATGTATTCTAGCTTCCCTCTTTTGCAATATTAAGTAGATGAGTGAAATCTAGTGCTTCAATTATATTTTGCAACTTAAATGCAAGTAGATAAGAAAGATTATTTTATTATTATTTTATTATATTATAATAATTTTTATCAATATGCTACTGTTTGATTTATTTATGTTTTAACTCTGTGCTTTATAAGTGCCATTATACAAGATGCATGATAAATCTTACAAAATGTTGAATACATCAGTTTACAATCTCTTTATTATAATTTCGCACCATTAAATAGAGAAGTGTGTAGAACAAAAGTCTTCTATTTAAAGGCCAAAGGAAAGGTAAGAGAGAAATCATATGTCAAGTTGTGCATATATTGCAATCTTTAAATATGATTCAAAATCAAGAACATTTTAGGCAATATATATTCATTAAAATAGTTAAGCATTTATAGATTTCAGATCTTAACAGTCAAGGTAAGTATTTCTAATTGTCTTTTTCTTTCTCCCTCAATGTTGTTTGAAGTTTAAATCCACCATATGCTACAATATGATATCCAATCGCACCTTAGCTACAGTACCCATAGAGAAAATCAGGCCATCTAGTTCCAGTCTTATTAGTTGCTTAACCTATTGCTCTACCACCATACATTACACTGCTTGTTTAGATTGGATTCTGTGCATACACTCAAGACCAGAAGAATATTGATGCATGATGAGTTTTTTTATATTATAGATATTAAAATACGATATTAAATAAGAGCAATTAAGCCATCAATCAAGCTTTTAATATGGTGAGAAATACACTATATATTGATACATTTTGCTAGTTGGGAATGGTAGCCTGATTATATTTTTCATTTTTAAAATAGATATAAATGATGGGACCCCATATGTTTTTGCTGCTACAATGTAAATATTTTACAAAATGTCCTAATGTTTGATATCATACATAATTGTGCAGATGAGTTAAAATAACTTTCTGAAATATAACTGCATTTATCCTAATAAGTGAAGAAATAGTAATAACTTGAAATATTACCCTGGTAAAAAATAAATTAAAAGTTTTTAAAAATTCTCAAATAAACTGCAGAAGGTGACCTTAAAATCATTATTAACATCATTAATATTATCATCATCATCATCATCAATATTATGTATACTAATTGTATACATTTACAAGTTACAATTTTAGGAATTATTATTTTGAATTGTTATTTTGTATGATATAAGTAAAAAATGAAAAGCAGATATCATATAGTACATCACAATACATTTCTAACCAGCCCTGTTCCCCATATGGATCCAGAAATCTCCCCATTCATTGCTCTGCTAGATTTCTATCAAGGCAACAGCTCAAGGGGAGTGTTTTTTCTGTTATGGCTCAGGAGGTATTTCTTATTCTGCTGGAGTTCTCTCCCTATCATATCTCAGGAGGAAGTTGAAGGATAAAACTAAGCATGTGCAGCCTTTTCAGCAAGCCAGACAAAGAAATAAGAAACAAAGAGCAGATGGCACCATATAGCTTAGATTTAATAATTCAGTGGCTATACGAAATTTTAATTACTTGCAATTACAAAAGTACTCAGATCTAGGATCTAGATGCTGGTTTGAAATCTATAGATTATTTTTTATGGGACGACCCTTTTAAATATAACACATTGTAAAGTTGTAAGAATTCCACACTTAATAATATAGCCTTTGTTGAAATTCTGCACCATTTAAAAAAAAAACTTTTGTGCTGTCCACACAGAGGTCCTGTCCACAAAATGGCTGCTAATGGAGGGTCATGTGACCAGGCAAATCACCTCCATGTGAAGTCGTCTCCATTCAGATTCAATGCACCCGTCATCTGCACTTGTTCTGTTTGGAGTTTAGTGCAGGTGCGGTGTAGTTACATGGAGGAAACATCACATGGAGGCGATTTGCCTGGTCACATGACCCTCCATCATCAGCCATTTTATGGACAAGACCTCTGTGTGGTCAGTACTTTGTGTACCTTATGAAATATAGAAAATGGTGCAGAATTTCAACAAAGAGTATATAATAATAATAATAACCTTACATACATATTGGTCAACAATAACCATAAAGTGGCCAACCCCTTTAATTAAGGAGGTTATCTGGTAATAAATATTGATGACCTATCTTCAGGATAGGTCTTCAATATCAGATCGGTGAAGGTCCAACTCCCAGGACTCCTGACAATTAGCAGTTAGACTGCTCTATATCATACATTGGTCATATGGCCTAGTTATACTGTTTAGCCCCATTAAATTGAATGGGGTTTTGCTGCAGTAGCAATCAGAGATGCTATACAATGTACAGTGCTGTGCTTGGGAGCGATGCCAGGAGCTAGCTGCACTTCCCAGAGCTCCGGTGAACATGGCAGCTCCCTGAAACACCTGATTGATAAGGGCATAGGGACTCAGACTTCCACCTCCTTCTGAGGATAAGTCATCATTATATACATATCACTGAATAAACCCTTTAAATGATGTTTTAATTCCTAAGATTTTAAACTATATGTGTATGTGATTTTGCATATATCTAAAAGTAAAGCAGGATATGTAGAAAATGTCAATTATACATAGTAACATAGTAACATAGTTTGTAAGGCCTAAAAAAGACATCTGTACATCCAGTTCAGCCTGTTTTCCTACAAGTTGATCCAGAGGAAGGCAAAAAAAAACCCTGTGAGGTAGAAGCCAATTTTCCTCACTTTAGGGGGAAAAATTCCTTCCCGACTCCAATCAGGCAATCAGAATAACTCCCTGGATCAACGACCCCTCTCTAGTAACTATAACCTGTAATATTATTACCCTCCAGAAATACATCCAGGCCCTTCTTGAACTCTTTTAGTGAACTTACCATCACCACCTCCTCAGGCAGAGAGTTCCATAGTCTCACTGCTCTTACCGTAAAGAATCCTCTTCTATGTTTATGTACAAACCTTCTTTCCTCCAGATGCAGAGGATGTCCCCTTGTCACAGTCACAGTCCTCGGGATAAATAGATGATGGGAGAGATCTCTGTACTGACCCCTGATATATTTATACATAGTTATTAGATCTCCCCTCAGTCGTCTTTTTTCTAAAGTGAATAACCCTAATTTTGATAATCTTTCTGGGTACTGTAGTCCACCCATTCCAGTTATTACTTTAGTTGCCCTCCTCTGAACCCTCTCCAGCTCTGCTATGTCTGCCTTGTTCACAGGAGCCCAGAACTGTACACAGTACTCCATGTGTGGTCTGACTAGTGATTTGTAAAGTGGCAGGACTATGTTCTCATCACGGGCATCTATGCCCCTTTTGATGCAACCCATTATCTTATTGGCCTTGGCAGCAGCTGTCTGGCACTGGCTTCTACAGCTTAGTTTGCTGTTCACTAAAATTCCTAGGTCCTTTTCCATGTCAGAGTTACCGAGTGCTTTACCATTTAGTATGTACTGGTGACTTGCATTATTCCTTCCCATATGCATAACCTTACATTTGTCAGTGTTAAACCTCATCTGCCACTTTTCTGACCAAGCCTCCAGTCTATCCAGATCCTGCTGTAGCAGTGCACTGTCCTCCTCTGTGTTAATTACTTTACACAGTTTAGTGTCATATGCAAAAATTGATATTTTACTATGCAAACCTTCTACAATATCATTAATAAATATATTGAAGAGAATAGGACCCAATACAGACCCCTGTGGTACCCCACTAGTGACAGTGACCCAATCTGAGTATCTACCGTTAATAACCACCCTCTGTTTTCTATCACTGAGCCAGTTACTTACCCACATACAGACATTTTCTCCCAGGCCAAGCATTCTCATTTTGTATACTAACCTTTTATGTGGTACCGTGTCAAACGCTTTGGAGAAGTCCAAATGTACGACATTCATTGAGTTGCCGCTGTCAAGTCTAGAACTTACCTCCTCATAGAAACTGATTAAATTGGTTTGACATGACCGATCCCTCATGAAGCCATGCTGATACGGAGTTATTTGCTTATTTTCATTGAGGTACTCCAAGATAGCATCTCTCAGAAAACCTTCAAACAGTTTAACCCACAATTATGCTATTAAATATCTGATTGTTAGCAACAGATGCTGCCATTTTCAACCTCTTAAAAGTGTCAACAGTCTTCCAGGTAAGCAGAGTTATATGTACCAGTGATAGCCAAAATATGACTTCGTTATTGCTATTAATATTTACTGTGCTGGAGAGGTTGACAACAATTCATGCAATTTATACAATTACAGTATTTTTTGTCTTTCTAATTTATTGCATAGATTTTTTTTTCTTTTCACAGGAAAACACACTTTTAATAATAGTAATCAGTATTAAACATCTTTATGTGGATTAAATGATTAGCTATTAGCTGGGAAGATAACAAAGCTTAATAGACTTTTTAGACCTATAAGTTTGTGAAATCGAGTATGAAACCATCGTCCAAGAGTCTACCTACATCTAGAGTTGGCCCTTTAGCATGATCTGTGATCTCTGTGCTATAGAAATACACAGTTACTGTTTAATTGATATAATGGACTATTATTATTTTACATTTGTTTGTGTTACTGTACTTTGGATAAGCACAGAGGAGCATTTTCCTTTGTCCTATTATACAGCCTTACTGACAATCAGTGATTCCTAGATAATATCAGGAATATATGCCCTTTTATATGTTCACACTATAGTAGAGGAGAAATGACTGCATTGTCTTTGTAATCTGCTGATAAAATAAGGTGTTGCAAAAAACTTCACAGGGGTATGCCATTCTGCACACATCATGCTACCAGTACTAAGGCCATGAACAAGGTCTATGTTAGACCGAAACATTGGACAATGGTGAAATATATTTGACTAAATGGTTTAATAAAATAAATATATTGGTAAATTGACAGTAAATATGAATATTAATCAGCTCTGGCATACCCATTCTCCAACCCCAGTGCTCTCCTGCCCTACAGGTGGGAGCCCTTCTTATGCCATCTGCTTTTCCGCCTTTTTTACATCATCTAATATCGATGAGAATACGTCATCAGGAACATCCAACTCCTCATCTCTCTGCATCTTGCTGTCTTTTCTAAGAAATGGAGATTTTGAAGAATGATTTGGAAGAAGTAAAACCAGCAAAAGATGAGGATGGTCATCATTAAGACATGCCCCATTATTAGTATTGAATAGAGATGAGCGAGCACTAAAATGCTCGGGTGCTCGTTATTCGAGTCGAACTTTTCCCGATGCTCGGGTGCTCGTTTCGAATAATGAACCCCATTGAAGTCAATGGGAGACTCGATCATTTTTTGCAGGGGACCGGGGCTCTGCCTAGGGAAGGCTGGGTGAAAACCTGGAAACCTCAGAAAATGATGGAAACACCACGGAAATGGACAGGAAACAGCAGGGGCAGCATGTAGGGATGCCTCTGAGGCTCCCTAATTGCACCATTTTTTTCTAAATCTGGCCAATAGTCTGGGATGACCCCAAGGCAATTTTCAGGGACATGGTAATGGTGACCCACTTAAAAATGCTGCCTGACAACCTGGCGGTGAACCCCTGATTGTCTGTCTTTCAATAAGATTGCAGTGTAAAGCATGGTGGTGAGCCTCAGTAATAAGATTGCAGTGTAAAGCATGGTGGTGAGCCTCAGTATGACTTTTTAGATGGAGATTGCATGTGGTCACGTACTCCCTGGAACCCCGTAGTCACCCCTTCTCTGATGTGCTACCCCAGAACATTCTCTGCCCCAATTTGCAAGACCATTTGCAGTCTCCGTGTGCTGACAGTGGGGATTTACCAGTGTTGTCTGAGGAGGTGGTGGACAAAGGCGAGACATAGGTGTCAGGGGTGAGGTAGTTGAAAGTGAAGCAAGTTACATTGGGGACTCCTTGGGGGGACTTTCTCATGATGGGACAGATTCAATTGTGTTTAGAAAGGCTGATGGGCTTCCGTCAGCACTGTGTGTATAGAACCCCTTGGCCTTTCATAAAAATAGTCTGGCGATGACCCCAAGGCAATTTTCAGGGACACGGTAATGGTGACCCACTTAAAAATGCTGCCTGACAACCTGGCGGTGAACCCCTGATTGTCTGTCTTTCAATAAGATTGCAGTGTAAAGCATGGTGGTGAGCCTCAGTATTAAGATTGCAGTGTAAAGCATGGTGGTGAGCCTCAGATTGACTTTTTGGATGGAGATTGCATGTGGTCACGTACTCCCTGGAACCCCGTAGTCACCCCTTCTCTGATGTGCTACCCCAGAACATTCTCTGCCCCAATTCACAAGACCTTTTGCTGTCTCCGTGTGCTGACAGTGGGGATTTACCAGTGTTGTCTGAGGAGGTGGTGGACAATGGCGAGACAAAGGTGTCGGGGGGTGAGGTAGTTGAAAGTGAAGCAAGTTACATTGGGGACTCCTTGGGGGGACTTTCTCATGATGGGACAGATTCAACTTGGGTGGATCAGGCACAGGAACAGATCTTTTTTTTTGGGGGGGGGGGTTTATTTAACTTTTATTTAGCACAAATAACCACAGAGATATTTATTCGTTCTCTTCGCTGCGCAGTCTGGCGTTGGGGTTTGTCAGTTTGATGGCGAGCTGTGCCGGTCTCTCTACAATGGTCTTTCGGTTCTTTGAGGTGACGTTGTGGGCAATTTCTGCACAGAAGGACTTGTTGCTCATCAACAGAACCTCGAGCTCCTTGACATTGTGAACCAGGAATTTGCGGAACCCTGTGGGCAGCATGTGTTTGGTCTTCTTGTTGCTACCGTATCCAACGTTGGGCAATATAGATATGCAGGTAATATTATTTTTCACACCTATCCCCCAAAAAAAATTTACGCAGTTTGCACAAATAAAACTGAAAACTGGAACTGGGGAGAGGGCCTGTAGGTGGACCTGCAGAAAAATTGTTTGGAGAGAGGGCCTGTAGGTGGACCTCCGGAAAAATTGTTTGGAGAGAGGGCCTGTAGGTGGACCTCTGGAAAAATTGTTTGGAGAGAGGGCCTGTAGGTGGACCTCCGGAAAAATTGTTTGAAGAGAGGGCCTGTAGGGGGCCCTCCTGAAAAATTGTGGTAAAAGAGTGCCAGTTGGACCTCTGAAAAATGGCGTTTTTTTGGTCAGCGTTAGGCAAAGACGATATGGAGGAGTAGGAGGAGTAGAGAAGAGGAATCGGATACATAAGTAATGTTAATCTTTAGCTGCTTTCCCCCGGAGGAGATTTGAATTCCGGTGAAATCCAGGCTTTGTTCATTTTAATAAGCGCCAGCCTGTCAGCGCTGTCAGTTGACAGGCGTGTACGCTTATCGGTGATGACGTCACCAGCTGCACTGAATACCCGCTCTGACAGCACGCTAGCGGCAGGGCAGGCCAGCACCTATAAGGCTTACAGCGCCAGTTCAGGCCACGTGTCCAGCTTTGAAACCCAGTAGTTGTATGGAGCAGAGTGATCCCTATGGACGTTGGTATGGTCAGCTAGATACTCCCTCACCATCTTTCTGTACAGCTCCCCCCTACTCTGCCTAGACTGGGGACAGGTGACAGTGTCTTGCTGGGGTGACATAAAACTGGCAAAGGCCTTGGAGAGCGTTCCCCTGCCAGTGCTGGACAAGCTGCCTGCTCGCCTCCTCTCCCCCGCTACTTGGCCCACAGAACCATGACCTCTGCCGCTAGCGGCGTCAGATGGGAAGAATTGTTTCAGCTTGTGCACCAGGGCCTGTTGATATCTATTCACTCTCATACTTCTTTCCTCTGCAGGGATGAGAGTGGAAAGGTTCTGCTTGTACCGTGGGTCCAGGAGAGTGAACACCCAGTAATCGATGTTTGAAAAAATGCTTCTAACGCGAGGGTCACGGGATAGGCAGCCTAACATGAAGTCTGCCATGTGCGCCAGAGTCCCAACACGCAATAATTCCCTCTCCTCACTGGCCTGACTCTCCATTTCCTTCTCCTCCTCCTCCTCCTCCTCCAGGTCCTCCTCTTCAGCCCATACACGCTCAAGAGTTAAGGACTGAGCACTTGTACCCTCTTCTGTCTCGCCGACATTCTCCTCCTCTTCCTCCTCATCCCCCTCCTCCGATACGCGCTGAGAAACAGACCAGAGGGTGCTCTGGCTATCAAGCGACGTATCTTCCTCCACCGTCTCTTGTGACAAGCGCAAAGCATCCGACTTGATGCTGAGCAGTGAGTTTTTCAACAGGCAAAGCAGCGGGATGGTGAGGCTGATAATGGCAGCATCGCCGCTGACCATCTGTGTTGACTCCTCAAAGTTGCTCAACACCTGGCAGATATCAGACATCCACGTCCACTCCTCATTGTAGACTTGAGGAATCTGACTGAGCTGACTACCAGTTCTGGTGGAAGTTGACATCTGGCAGTCTACAATCGCTCTGCGCTGCTGGTAAACTCTGGATAACATGTTTAATGTTTAATTCCATCTCGTGGGCACGTTGCACAACAGTCGGTGAGTGGGCAGTTGTAGGCGGCGCTGCGCTGCCCTGAGAGTGGCAGCATCTGTGGTCGACTTAGGGAAATGCGCACAGATGCGGCGCACCTTGGTGAGCAAATCAGACAGATTGGGGTATGTCTTGAGGAACCGCTGAACTATTAGATTAAACACGTGGGCCAGGCATGGCACATGTGTCAGTCTGCCAAGTTGCAGAGCCACCACCAAGTTACGCCCGTTGTCACACATAACCATGCCTGGCTTGAGGTTCAGCAGTGCCAGCCACACATCGGTCTGCGCCGTGATGCCCTTTAACAGCTCTTGGGCGGTGTGCCTTTTGTCGCCTAAGCTCAGCAGTTTGAGCACCGCCTGCTGGCGCTTACCCACGGCACTGCTGCTGCGCCTAGAGCTACCAACTGAAGGCGCCGTGCACACGGATGGTAATTCGGAGGAGGAGGAGGGGTCGGAGTAGGAGGCATAGTACGTCTGAGAGGCCGTGACCGAGGTAGGCCCCGCAATCCTCGGTGTGGGCAGTACATGAGCGGCTCCAGGGTCAGTCTCGGTCCCAGCCTCCACCAAGTAAACCCAATGTGCCGTCAGTGAGATGTAGTGTCCCTGCCCGGCAGCACTTGTTCACGTATCCGTGCTTAGGTGGACCTTCTCAGAAACAGCGTTGGTCAGGGCACGGAGGATGTTCTCTGACACGTTCTGGTGTAGGGCTGGGACGGCACATCGGGAAAAATAGTGGCGGCTGGGGACCGAATACCGAGGGGCAGCCACCGCCATGAGATTGCGAAATGCCTCGGTCTCTACCAGCCTATAGGGCAGCATCTCCAGGCTCAGCAATTTGGAGATGTGGACGTTGAGGGCTTGGGCATGTGGGTGGAACTGTATTTCCTCTTGCGCTCCAGCGTCGGCTGTAAAGACAGCTGAACGCTGCGCTGGGACACATTGGTGGACACTGGAGTATCGTGGAGGCGAAGGTGTGGTTTTCTGGCGGGAGGCGCTCGTGCCGGGGTCCTGGGCAGGGGCTTGACTAGCAGAGGCAGCGAGTGACCTAGGGGAAGGAGCAGTAGTGGGACCCGCAGGAGGTGGTGAACGGCCTTGGTTCCATTGAGTGGGGTGTTTAGCACTCATATGCCTGCACATGCTGGTGGTGCTTAGGCTAGTAGTGGTGGCACCCCTACTGATCCTGGTGTGGCACAGGTTTCACCCCACAGTCCGTCGGTCATCCTCACTTTCTTTAAAGAACCTCCAGACTTGCGAACATCTAGGCCTCGCCACGGGAGCTTCACTACGTGAAACAGTTGCTGCTGATGCACCAGCTCTGGCCCTGCTTCTCCCTCTGGCCACACCACTGCCTCTTACAACCTATTCTGGTGCAGCACTCGCCTCCGCCTCAGAAGCACTGTCTTCACTCGGCTTATCAACCTAGCTTGGGTCAGTCACCTCGTCATCCTCCGATTCCTCAGTCTGCTCCCCCCTCGGACTTCCTGCCCTGACAACAACTTCACCACTGTCTGACAACCGTGTCTCCTCATCGTCCGACACCTCTTTACAAACTTCTTCTACTAACTCAACATTGTCATCATCATCATCATCACCCACAGACTGCGACAGTTGGAAAACTTGGGCATCGGGAACGAGGTCAGCAGCAACCTGAGAAGTGGTTTGTGACTCTGGGAAGGGTCCAGAAAACAGTTCCTGAGAGTATGCCGGATCGCATTCCAAATTTCCTGGGAGGGGGCAGACTGGGGGGAAGGAGGTTGAGGTGGAGGAGCCATAGGAGTGCTCCCTTGGGTAACGTGGGTGGACTGCGTGGAAGACTGACTGGTGGACAAATTACTTGAAGCATTGTCCGCAATCCATGACATCAGCTGTTCGCACTGTTGTGGTTTCAACAGTCCTCTACCACATGTCCCTGTAAGTTGAGATATGAAGCTAGGGAGTGTAGCTCTGTGGCGTTCCCCTGCTTCCTCATCAGCAGGTACTGTCTCACCCTGCCCAGGACCATGGCCTCTGCCCAGTGCAGTAATTGAATGCCCATGCCCACGCCCTCGTCTTCGACCCTTAGCCCTGGGGTTCAACATTTTCTGTATATAAGTGTATTATATAAAAAATAAAAAATAAATGGGCCTGCTGTACTGAAACCCACAAACTTGTTCAGTCTGGTTTAATTAAGTGACATACAGAAAGT
Organism: Rhinella marina; assembly: GCA_900303285.1. Classification (NCBI taxonomy): domain Eukaryota; kingdom Metazoa; phylum Chordata; class Amphibia; order Anura; family Bufonidae; genus Rhinella; species Rhinella marina. The sequence continues at coordinate 59,284 of ONZH01012555.1, forward strand.
GTCACCTGGACGGAAAATACGGATTGGAGTGAGTGTACTGAACTGTGACACACAGAATGGTTCCACGCAGCTGTGTGAAATGGATTTGATACACTGAGCTAAAACAACAAAAAAAACTATTTTTTAAAATTTTTTTTTGGAGTTTTGTTTTTTTTGGAACGTGACATGCAGAAACTATCGTAGAGCTAACTGACACCCTGCTGACAGTGGCTATTTTGACTGCGACCCAGACAAATGTCGCACAGAGATTTTTGGGATCAAGCTATATACGTGACAGCAAAAGACTTGGTTTAATTAAGTGACGTACAGAAAGTGTCACCTGGACAGAAAATACGGATTGGAGTGAGTGTACTGAACTGTGACACACAGAATGGTTCCACGCAGCCATGTGAAATGGATTTGTATCACTGAGCTAAAACAACAAAAAAACTATTTTTTAAAAAAAATTTTTTTGGGGAGTTTTGTTTTTTTTGGAACGTGACGTGCAGAAACTATCGTAGAGCTAACTGACACCCTGCTGATGGTGGCTATTTTGACTGCGACCCAGACAAATGTCGCACAGAGATTTTTGGGATCAAGCTATATACGTGACAGCAAAAGACTTGGTTTAATTAAGTGACGTACAGAAAGTGTCACCTGGACAGAAAATATGGATTGGAGCGAGTGTACTGAACTGTGACACACAGAATGGTTCCACGCAGCTGTGTGAAATGGATTTGCATCACTGAGCTGAAACAACAAAAAAACTATTTTTTTATATATATATTTTTTTGTAGTTTTGTTTTTTTGGGAACGTGACGTGCAGAAACTATCGTAGAGCTAACTGACACCCTGCTGACAGTGGCTATTTTGACTGCGACCCAGACAAATGTCGCACAGAGATTTTTGGGATCAAGCTATATACGTGACAGCAAAGGACTTGGTTTAATTAAGTTACGTACAGAAAGTGTCACCTGGACAGAAAATATGGATTGGAGTGAGTGTACTGAACTGTGACACACAGAATGGTTCCACGCAGCTGTGTGAAATGGATTTGCATCACTGAGCTAAAACAACAAAAAAACTTTTTTTATATATATTTTTTTTGTAGTTTTGTTTTTTTGGGAACGTGACGTGCAGAAACTATCGTAGAGCTAACTGACACCCTGCTGACGGTGGCTATTTTGACTGCGACCCAGACAAATGTCGCACAGAGATTTTTGGGATCAAGCTATATACGTGACAGCAAAAGAGTTGGTTTAATTAAGTGACATACAGAAAGTGTCACCTGGACAGAAAATATGGATTGGAGTGAGTGTACTGAACTGTGACACACAGAATGGTTCCACGCAGCTGTGTGAAATGGATTTGTACCACTGAGCTAAAACAACAAAAAAACTATTTTTAAAAATTTTTTTTTTGGAGTTTTGTTTTTTTTGGAACGTGATGTGCAGAAACTATGGTAGAGCTAACTGACACCCTGCGGACAGTGGCTATTTTGACTGCGACCCAGACAAATGTCGCACAGAGATATTTGGGATCAAGCTATATACGTGACAGCAAAAGACTTGGTTTAATTAAGTGACGTACAGAAAGTGTCACCTGGACAGAAAATATGGATTGGAGTGAGTGTACTGAACTGTGACACACAGAATGGTTCCACGCAGCTGTGTGAAATGGATTTGCATCACTGAGCTAAAACAACAAAAAAACTATTTTTTTATATATATATTTTTTTGTAGTTTTGTTTTTTTGGGAACGTGACGTGCAGAAACTATCGTAGAGCTAACTGACACCCTGCTGACGGTTGCTACTTTGACTGCGACCCAGACAAATGTCGCACAGAGATTTTTGGGATCAAGCTATATACGTGACAGCAAAAGACTTGGTTGTATTAAGTGACATACAGAAAGTGTCACCTGGACAGAAAATACGGATTGGAGTGAGTGTACTGAACTGTGACACACAGAATGGTTCCACACTGCTGTGTGAAATGGATTTGTATCACTGAGATATAACATTAAAAAAAAGGGGGTTATATATGGTGATAGCTGCACTACTAGTGCCAGCCAGCCAGCCAAGCCAGAAGACAAAAAAAAATTTCTTGTAGCCCTTAGAAGGGCTTTTTGGGTGATTCCTGCCTAACAGAGAACTAAATGCAGGCCCTAACACTCACCCTGAAAACGCAGTAGCTCTATCCCTAACGACATCCAGAAAGCATCTGAGCCGAGCACCGTGGCCAGTCAGTAGTATATTCCAGGGTCACCTGATCAGGCCAGCCAACCCCTGCTATGGACATGTAAGGGCCCCACGTGATGCTGGGTGTACCGCAGAGTCTCCTGGCTTGTGATTGGCTGAGTTTATAGGCGCCAAAAATGCACTATGCGGAAGTTGCCTTTTCCTCGAGCATGGCGAGATACTCGTCCGAGCAGCGAGCACTTACGAGTACCCTAATACTCGAACGAGCACCAAGCTCGGACGAGTATGCTCGCTCATCTCTAGTATTGAATTATATATCTTAGTTTAGGACTGATGTAGGAAAAAGTAACTGTAGTAAAAAATTAAAACTGACACAACCTATGTGTCCCTGCACTCACCCTCTCCAATATTCTTCTATTTATCATTTTAAGCAACACTGTCTGTAGAGCAGCATGATCACTTGCCCTATACTCAAATCATAGGACAATGGTGGAGACCGCGCATGGTGAGGATTTTATAGAGCTATGACCTCATAGGGGATGGCTAGCTACAGATACCATAACGGCATGGCATTATAGGTGATCTTGCATTCCCAGGTATCTTACTTTCACTTTGTAATATGTGTAGGAAAAACTGATTTGTTACCACAAAGCACGAGGAAATTCGGAATCGTTGCAAATCAAACTTCAAATTATGCTTCAAGTGCTTCACTTCACCCAACACTAGAAGTCACCATAAAACCCAGCACAGACTACTAAGTAAACTTACAGAGCACCTGCCAGCAAAATCAACCCTATTAAATTGGGTATACTGTTTTGTATGATTTATCCAGCTGAATAAAATTATTTTTTGCAATAACATCATAACCAATTTTAACAAAACATGTATCATTTTAATAAGCTGTAACAACCCTACTAGGCAGTATGTCTGGTTTAATAATATTAATTATGGCTGATAAATGCTCTTTAAAACTCAAATGTATATTAGTATCAGAAATCATTTTAAAAATTTTAACAGCAACAGTTAAAGAAAGAAGAAATGGAAGCCTTTTAAATTGTACATTTTGTAACCATACCATAATTCTTGTATCTTGTTTCATGTTCAAGGCCCTAATGCTGCAAAGCTACTCTGCTGCTAATTTAGAAAGACTTTAACCCCTTCCCGACCAGCACCGTACATGTACGGCGCTGGTGTGGTGCGGGGACATGACGCCCGCTCGCGGGTGCGGCGGGCGTCATGGCCGGCAAGTCTCTGCTGTTTCTAACAGCAGAGACTTGCCGCTACTTACCACCATCGGTGGCGTCTTCTAGGCCCTTCTGATGCCGTGATCACATACGCTTCCGGGTGGTGTACAGATGCCGCGAGTGGCCATCCGGGGTGTCTGTATACCATATGAAAACTGTAATCCTCGCTGGTGAGGATTACAGTTTTCAAAGTGCAATTCTTATTCAGGCCAGGATAAGAAATGAGCAATTCATGGATTTATCTCAGTCTAGTAAATCCCTGATTGCTCATATTTGAGCTTAAAAATAGTCAGAAATTTTTTTTTAAAAATGTTACAAAATATATAAAAGTTCAAATCACCCCCCCCCTTTCCGTATAATGAAAAAAATCAATACCTAAATAACAATAAATATAGACATCATGGGTATCACCGTGACCGAAAACGCCCGTATTTTTAAAATCTAAAAAAAAATTCCAATATGGCGAATTGTGGGGCGGAAAAAAGCGTCCAAATGACGATTCGCCGTTTTTTAATCGCTTTTTTTTCCTAAAAAAAATTAAATAAAAAGTGATCAAAAAGTCATACACACCCCAGAATGGTATCAATAAAAACTTCAGACCACCCCGCAAAAAATGAGCCCCCATACAGCTCCGTACACATAAACACCAAAAGTTATAGGGGTCAAGATATGACAAGGAAAAAAAAAAAAAGGGCAACTTTCTAATTATTTTATCACTATCAAAACGCAGGAAAAACTATACATATTAGGTATTGCCGGATGCACACTGACCAGTAGAATCAAAGTATCTGGTCAGTTTTAATGCACATCGAACGCTGTAAATAAGAAACCCTGTAGAACTGTAGCGGAATAGTGTTTTTTTTGCAATTTCACCCGATTTGGAATTTTTTTACCGCTTCCCACTACACCATATGCAATATTAAATGGTGGCGTTGGAAAGTACAACTTGTCCTGCAAAAAACAAGCCCTCATACAGCTATCTGAACAGAAAAATAAAACAGTTATGGCTGTTTGAAGGCAGGGAGCGCAAAACGAAAATGCATAACCGAAAAAACCTCCGGGGATAAAAGGGTTAATTGGTTGAAATATGGCCATATTTTGATAGTTTAACACCTTGTGATAGTATTCCAATTAGGTAGCATCCTGTGCTCATCAAGTTTACTTTGTAATAAATAGAATGGTACAGAATGCTGGACAAATTTCTTGTTAAAAAAAGAAAAACTAATAGGAACCTGACTGTCCTATTATAATTCAGTAGGATAGGAGCTACTAAAAAGCTCCTAATAAATTCTTTGTGGGCTATAAAATGTTAGTCATAATGCCAGTGAGAAAAGATTTTTTTTTGGTTTTCCCACCTCTACTTATACCTTTTGTGAACACTCATTTACACGAACCAAATCCCTCCTTTTGTGAGAGAGGACAATTCTACAAAATAACAGCAGATCAATGGGGAAATAAATTTTGCTTTACATATCTAACATCAAAATATAAGCCTACGTTAAAAGCAAAAATATCTGTTCTATTTGTATATTCATCCTATGGCAGCACAATTTAATTTAAATTGAATTTGTTTGATAACAATATTGAATATATAAGTTGTTTCTATCTTTAGATATATTATAAGTTGACCAACCTTGGATATGTTTGTTGATATAGACATTTACTAATTTTTTATTTTATTTTAGTTAACTTATTTTGCTCATGTTTTGTTTTTAAAGATAATTTACATGTCATATAAAAAACCTAAATTAATTATAAACCAGATACTAGACTTTGTTTTTGTTTTTTGTTTTGTTTTTATTCATCTTACCTTATAAGAGGAGTTGAACAGGACGCCTTGGGGATTGGCTTGCTCTTCATTCCCTGGTGTTTGAAAGTTATTTGGAGTGAAGACAATTAATTCACTTTTAGGTCGGGATGTATTGGAGCTTATTTGATATTGAGTGTGCTGAGAATACATCCAGCTCCCTCCAGTGTTAGAGCAGATCTTGTAATTTTCTTTCAGCTCATTCACCTCATCTCTGTACTTTTGCCATCTTAACACACTGAACACAATTAGTGTAATGAGAAAAATACTTGATATGATGCAGATTGCAACAACCAAGTAAATATTTTCATCAGAAAACACTTCAAAAGTCACCTTGGTCTCTTGATTATCAAACTTTAATTCTTCTCCAGTCTCCACCACAGATATGGTAATTTGAGTTTCTGCTGTCATGAATGGTTCTCCATGATCTTGAGCTATTACATCCAATCTATACTCATCATTGTCAGAATCTGTTAATGGCCTTTTTAAAGTAATTTCTCCAGTTTGATGTGCTATGGTAAAAGGAGATTTCCCAGATCCTCCAAGGTCCTTTAATTTATAAAATGTCCAAGCATTGTATCCAGAATCCAGATCTACAGCCTTCACTTTTGTTATCAGATGTCCAGGTTCTGCTGACCTAGAAGTTTTAATTGTTAGTTCAGAATGAAGTGGGGTGAATGCAGGAGCATTATCATTAATATCCTCAATGAATATGTTTAGAGTAAGGTTAGAGCTTAGAGATTGTAGGCCAGCATCAGTGGCTTTAATATGACATTGGAAATATGCAATCTGTTCATGGTCAAATGATACTAAAGCAAAAACCTTCCCATTCTCTGGATTAATGGAAATGTAAGAGGAAATTGGGATCCCATGAATCATACGCTGCCTAATTGAATAAGTAATGAAAGAATTCTGTCCAATATCTGGGTCATAGGCTGATGCTGTATATATATGAGACCCTGGTGGATTGTTCTCCTTGATGAATATTGTGTCAACTGGCTGGACAAATCTTGGAGCATTGTCATTAGCATCACTTATATCAATTTTCAGAGTTTTTGAGGTAGAAAGAGAAGGAGAGCCCTCATCTCTTGCAGTAATTGTAACTTCATATTCATCTTTTACTTCTCGATCCAATGGTTCATTTACAGTCAAAGAAAAATCACTCATGAAAGCTGGATTTATATTAAATGGTGAAGGATCAGAAATATAGCAATTGACTTTTCCATTTGATCCTGAATCTTTATCATGAACACTGATGATGGCAATTGTTGTCCCCTGAGGAGAATTTTCAGGAACAGGAACGGATAATGATGTTACTGTCATCTCAGGAGGGTTGTCATTGACATCCACAACAGTCACTAGAACTTTACAATGTCCAACAAGCTTGAGGTCTCCATTATCAGTCGCATCTACCTGAATTTCATACATTTGGTTTTCTTCAAAATCTAGCTCTCCATTTACTCTAATGTCTCCTGTATATTGGTTCAAACTAAAAATGTTTGCCATTCCTGACACCATGTTGCTAAACTCATATAGTATTTCTCCATTTCTGCCATCATCCAAATCTGTTGCATTTAGTTTGAACACCAAAGTTCCTTTAATGGCATTTTCCTCAACACTGCACTGATAAAATGGTTGATCAAACAAAGGAGCATTATCATTAAAATCTTCAACATTAACAAGAATATGTGTAGTTTCACTCATTCTTGGTTTGCCTCCATCATAAGCTGAAAGTGTTAGATTGTGAACAGACTGTTCTTCTCTGTCTAAAGATTTTTTCAGCACAAGTTCTAATGATCTGATTTGATTCAGATATTTTTGGAAGTCCAATGCAAAATAATCATTGGCACTGAGCTCATAATTTATAACTGAATTTGTTCCAAGGTCTGGATCTATAGCTCCTTTTAGCCTAAAACGGGATCCTGCCGGTCTGACTTCTGATATGACAAGATTAGTGACACTGGAGGGGAATACTGGACTATTGTCATTTATATCTTCTATTTCTACCTCTACACGATACATCTGCACAGGCTTATCTACAATAACCTGCAGAGGAATAATACAGAGGGGTGTATTTGGACATAATGACTCTCTGTCTATTGCCTCTTTAACAAACAAGATTCCATTCTTCAGATTAACCTGGAAATATTCCTTCCCATCTCTAGAGACAATATGTAACATTCTGGAATTAATCTCACCTATATCCAGTCCAAGATCCTGAGCAATTCTTCCAACAAATGTGCCGTGCTTGGATTCTTCTGGGATGATATAATGCAGCTGACTCAGGACCACATCCAAGGACATGTGTAGCAAAAACAAATGGACCAACCTGCTCCTTGCTTGAAAATGCTGTCTTTTATAGATCATTTTGTGAGTTTAGTGAAGATAAAGGTGAGAATTTGTCCAGTTAAGGCACTGAAGCTTATGGAAGAACAAGGAAAATGGAAAAAAAAAATCTATCATGGCCGTTATCCCTATAGCAAGCATTTCATATAATGATGGATAATGTATTTCCTCTTTCCTTGCTTCTATTAGTTGGTGTGGATTGCCATCTAGTGCTCATTTTCAAGATTGCATGTCACTTAGGTATTTTTGTCATTTATATAAATTTTTGTAATGAAATGTTCACATTCTATTTTAATCAAATGACATATTAAGAAATCTTTCCATTTTTATATTTATAACCTACCACAAATAATTATATTACACCTTGCACTTATCTTTATTTATTTTTTATATTTATTTTTGTAATCTTAAAGTGTAATATATATATATATATATAATAATATGCAAAATTATATTCTGTTTTTCAGTGTCAATCATTCTATTTTGTGTAGCAAAATAATATCACTTAGGTTATTTTTAACTAAAACAACTATATTAATATGTCTCACTAACTTTTTCATTATTTTCTTGTTATATAGCAAACAGTGATTTGCTAAAATACTACTTTTTAAATTTTACTTTTTCTTGTTAGTATTATTATTATTAATAATTATAATTTTAGGTAAAAACAAGTTAAAGTAAAGCTAAATAATACCTATATTTTGAATACATACTTTTTTATGTTTTCACTTTCTCTTGGGTGGACCACCCTTTTATATTTTGGAGAGTGTTCATAGAAGTTTAAGTGTATTTCAATCATATTAGTTGTTAGAGAATCTTCTCAAGTAGAGTATCCAAATATTTCTGTCAAGTACATTTAATATTAAATAACTGTCTTGACTTATTATAAATGAGAGTATACTCAGAATGTTGTGGTCAAATTATTATAACTTTATTGTTAAACAAGGTCTATGCAAGCATCTTCTACCAGGCTCATGTAAATGTTCAAAAGGCTTGATACACATTTACTTTCATTTTTTTTAAATTCAACTAAACCAGACAATAGTCTTTAACCTGCATAAAGCTCAACTTTTATCCAAAAGAAATCAACAAGGTGGTACAAATGTTAGAGTTGGAATAGAATGGGAGTTAACGAACAACATTGAAGTAAAAAATAATAATGTTCATCACGGTTTACATTATAGCATTTTACTCTATTTTTCAAAATGCAATAGTGTAGGAATATAATAAATAGACAGCTATCAATAGAATAGAAATAAAATAAAAAAGCAATAACAAATATGGAAAAAAAAAAAAAACAAGAAAAAAAACATGGATGCATATATCCAGTTCAGGTTTTACTTCTGTAAATGCAGGACGACAACAAGAAGAACCTCTAAATTATATGAACCACTTCACCATAGTGCTAAAAATCTTCTTGACCTCTTTCTAACAATCGCAAATATTTAACATTTACTAGTAGACATGATATAAAAGTCGTGATAATGATTCATATATTTATAATAGAACTTTCATAACTCTCTTTTTCTTCAAGGTAAGTAAAGATGACAACTGACAACCTATTCTTATAGCTGCCATACATGTAATTAATTTAGTTATTCACATTTAAAATTTCTCCAGTTTCATTATATCCATTTTATGAACTGGTGCCAAAACTATGTTATATATTCAGGATATGACCTAGCTACTTCTTTATAAAGTGATAAAATAATGACTTCTTGAGAATGTCAGTGAATGCCTTGCTTGTTTTAGATAAGGCAGATTGGTGCCACATATATAAACTTCATAATTAAGTTTATCAATAGTCATACAGTAACTAAACCCTCCTAGTGTAAATATTAAGCTTTCTATTAAGCTCACACATATCAAAATTGAACCCCAGCTATTAATTAACTACCTAACTAGCCATTTTATGTAAGCCTTTCTATAAAGATAAGACAATATAGTATATATTACTATAGAATTTTTGTGTACATACCAAAAGTACCTATTTCTGAATTAATTCTAAATCCACTAAACACTTATGATCTCAACAAAGATTCCTGGGGAAAAAAAAAACGTATCCACTTTCTGAATATGAGCAATTGAGGCCGAATTGCTATTTCTCAAATAGCAAAGTATGGCGAATTCCAAAGACTACTTGAGGAGGGAGGGCCCATTGCTGTTCTTTACCCTGGATTTATGTCTTTCTCATGCAGGGTTGAGCAAAAAACTGTACAAGATACTGCTATGTTCTTATGTCCTTGTAGATTGCTCAACAGAGATATAGGGAAAGGTTCTTCCCTGCATTATGACTAGTGTTGAGCGAATTGAAGTCAAATTGACTTCAATCCGAATTTCAGAAAGAATTCTATTCACAGCAAAGTCACAATATTTTGCACTTCGTGGATTTCGCACAGTGTCTTGAATCAAGATGGCCATGGTTGCTTATGTGCAAGCAAATGGATAGGGTGAGTAGTTATTTATTTTACCCTGATTAACCCCTGAAAGGCCTAAATTGTAGTCTCAGATGTCGCAATCAACAATGAATGTGGCATTTCAGGGTTTCAATGAAAGGGGGGAAGCACAATTGCCGTTCCCTATCATTGCGCCTGCTACATACAAAGGAATGTGCTTTCTTTGTGAAATTCAGCAAATTAGCCGAATCAAATTTTTGATAACTTGAGAACTTGTTGAGCGAATCAAAGCCAAATAAATTGACTTCAATCCAAATTTCAGGAAAAATTAGATTTGCCGCAAAGCCAAATTTCCTTGTGCTTCCTGGTAACAAATCAATTTTTTTTAAATAGCAGTAGAAAAAAGATACATACTCACTTTATCCATTTGCACGCAGAGATGCAGTCATGGCCATATTGATTGCAGAAACTGTGCAAAATCTTAAGCGGAATGACATATGACGTCACCACGCCGGTGCGCTGGCCAGGCACGGTGACATTATCTGTGATGACGTCACCATGCCCCACCTGCGTGATATCATCATGTCACTCAGTCTTCATCAATAGCCTCTATGTGAGAAAATGTATAGAGTATTTATTTAAGTTTTTTTACCCTAATTAACCTCTGAAAACCTAAATTGTAACCTCAGATGCTGTAATCAGCGATGAATGTAGCATCTGAGGGCTTCAATAATTGGGGGTGGGGTGATTGCTGTTCCCCAACATTGCGCCAGCTATATACATATGCTGAGTCAACAGCACTGAACGTCAACTTGTCAGGATGAGGACTAGACTGAAGAAGTAACATAGTAACATAGTTTAAGGCCGAAAAAAGACATCTGTCCATCCAGTTTGGCCTGTTATCCTGCAAGTTGATCCAGAGGAAGGCAAAAAACCCCTGTGAGGTAGAAGCCAGTATTCCTCACTTTAAGGGAAAAAAATTCTTCCCGAAGAGGAAGTAGTGGACAATGAAATCACTGGCCCATCATGGGAAGGAGGCAAGCTGAACGAGGACAGCAGTACAGAGGGGGAAGGATGCGCAGCACCGCAACAGACTTCAAGTGGCGGTGGGGTGGCAAAAGGGAGAAGGCAGGCCACACCAACAAGTGTGGACGATAAAGAATTGTCATTTTAAACCTATGCCATAACAAAATGAGCAGAGGCATGAACACTAGCAACCTGACCACCACCAGCATGATCTTCATGGCAGCAAAGCACCCTAATAGGTGGGCCAAATGCCTGGATCCACAATCGGTGTCTGCGGGTCACACCACTGCCTCCTTTTCCCTGTGTTACGTGCTAGCCAAGACACAGGCCCAGATGCCTCCCCCCTGCACCTGGACCCTCGCAAGCATCATCAGCGAGCACATCCACTTCTGTGTCCCAGCGCAGCGTACAGATGTCCATACCCCAGGCCTCTGAATGAAAGTGAAAATACCCAAACACCCACCCACCCACCCACAGGCCATAGCACTAAATGCACACCTTTACAAATTGTAACCGTTGAAAATGTTGCTTGTGGACACTGAGGCTTTTCAAAGTCTGATGGCGGCGGCTGTCCCTCGATACTCAGTACCTATCCACCACTATTTTTGCCGGTGTGCCCTCACCGCCTTACACCAGCATGTGTCCCGTAACATAACCCGTGTCCTGACCAACGCAGTTACTGGAAAGGTCCACTTAACGACTGACACATGGACAAGTGCTTCTGGCCAGTGACGCTACATTTCCCTGACGGCACACTGGGTGAATGTTGTGGATACATATAAAAATGAAAAACAATAATGAGGGTTAATCACATATATCCAGGGCCGGAGAGCCAGACCGTTGTATATGTGATAACTGATGGGGCACCAAGGGAGGGACCGAAAAAATTAAGATGAAGGGAATAGATGAGAAAGTGATGAGTGAGGCTGCAGATAGTGGCCCAAAGGCTGTGAGAACAAGCCTTGTTTCAAATATAGAAAGTAGTGCCGTAGAGCAGATGATGAAGATGCATCACCACTGTTCTATGGATAAAAACTTGCCAACAACAGCGCCAAACTCTTAGTGTAAAAGCATTGGTAGGTGCTACCCACCCATAAGTACAATATCGGGGGGACAATACTAATAAAGGTACAAATAATAATAGTATTGGTGAATAAAAGGGAATAAAAGGAGTGGAACAAAACCCAGGTGTTTCTAATAGCATAGATTGACGTCTCAAATGCAGTATTTCAACATAGGAATATGTGCTGGTGATATCCACACATAGGTTGTTGGTCCACTTACTTCACTGGGGAGGATATCTCAGGGAAGACCAGAGACAGAGCCCCCCCTAACCAGGATCGCTCCAAACAGATGAGGTGTAAAAGGTAGCGGCACACGTCAGGCGGCTCCACAATGAGGAATAGCGGCACACGTGAGGCGGCTTCACAATAAAACTCTCTTTAATATAACATAAACTCAACGCGTTTCAGGGTGAAATATTGCCCCTTCGTCAGGAGTAAAAAGATGTATAAACAGAACATACCATATAGATGACATATTTATAGTCCCAGAGCTAATCGGAGACGTCCGGCTTGCAGTATCGGCGTGCGCTCCACAATGAGGAATAGCGGCACACGTGAGGCGGCTTCACAATAAAACTCTCTTTAATATAACATAAACTCAACGCGTTTCGGGGTGAAATATTGCCCCTTCGTCAGGAGTAAAAAGATAAAAAATAAAACACCTATCAGTAATACTATCCACACATTATGGTATCAGAATACTTTATTAGTTAAGAAATATATATCAATGATTCACAAACAGTGGGATACATGTAGAGAGGAAAATGGAAAAAGCAGGGACGCCATCCTGCAGGAACATCTCCCGACCAAAAAGCTCCACAATAAAACAAATATTACCTACCAAAAAATTATAATCAAAAAATAATATTTTAAATGAATTGTATCACCTATATGTGCCCAGAATATGAAGTCGGTGAAAAAACAACCGAATATTAGAATGGGTGCACAAGGGAACAAAATCAGGAAGCATAAATACCAAGGAAGGAGAACGTGGAGCTGGTACGGAGAGTGACCTGCAGAAAGGCGTCCTTTCCCAACGCCGTTTCGAGGAACCTGGGGTAGGTACACATATATTTCCTAGCTCTCTTTTCCCAAAATCCACTAAATTTCCACCCTTGACATCCTTTCCGATTATTCATACCTTTGTCCAGTTGGTAGCTAGAGAGTTCCTACAGATCCCTTCCCGCCCTAATCATTGTAATTTAACTTATATGCAGAGAGTTGCCATCCGTGAATTAAAACAAATGGATGATGTTGTCTTTAAACAGGCAGATAAGGGCGGGAATGTTGTAGTTTGGCCAAAGGTAATGTACGAAAAGGAAGCTCTACGCCAACTGAGAGATACCTCTTGCTACAAGAGACTTACGTTTAATCCAAGTGATACATATAAAGTGGAGCTCAATCGGATTATCACGGCTGCTAAGAACAAAGGGATTATTACACAGAAACAGGCTGAATGTCTTATCCCTGACCATCCACGAGTGGCAAGCCTGTACCTTCTCCCTAAGGTGCATAAGAGTACTACCCAGCCCCCAGGGCGTCCAATTGTGTCGGGAGTGGGGAACCTTTGTGAACCTGCATGTAAATTTGTTGACGCAGTTTTGAAACCACTTGTTGAACAACTACCTTCCTTTTTGAAAGATACCACCGATTTCCTTTGCCGTTTGAATCACCTTCATTTGGAGTCGGATATGTGGCTGGTATCCTGTGACGTTGAATCGTTATATACGAACATCCGTCACAGTGATGGTATTGAGGCAGTCCGTTTCTTCCTGAGAACTTCAAAGATCAGTGAAGAGATGGGTGAGTTTGTGGTTGATTTGCTGCATTTTATACTCACTCACAATTTTTTCTTGTTTGGGGGGTCATTCTTCCTGCAGCTCCAGGGAACGGCTATGGGGGCGGCCTGTGCGCCGTCCTATGCCAATCTTTTCCTGGGGCTGTGGGAGAGGGATATTTTTCATGCAGATGGGTGTCCGTGGATTGGTGGTGTCCAGATGTGGGCCCGCTACATTGATGATATCTTCATCGTGTGGCAGGGCCCACAGTCTGACCTCCGCCAGTTCATCGATCACCTCAACCACAATAAACTGAATATTAAATTGACCCACAGGATTATGAGGACGGGCTTGGACTTTCTGGATGTAGAGGTGCACGTGGATGACCAAGGCCAAGTATCAACAGACCTTTTTCGGAAGACAACAGCAACGAATGCTCTCTTGCATGCGAAGTCCTGTCACCCTCGTAGTCTGATACAGAATATACCATACAGCCAGTTTTTAAGATTACGTCGGATCTGCTCCACAGATGAAAATTATGGTCGACAAGCACTAGGTTTAGCTCAGCGGTTTCAGGAACGGGGGTACTCAACATCAAGCATTGCTACAGGTCTCGAGAAAGCAAAGAAATCAACAAGGGATCAACTTCTGAGTAACAGCTATAAGAAAAATAGGGGCAAGCAAAAAGATCAACAGGTAAGATTTATCTCCACCTATAATCCACAGTGGCAACAAATGAGGTCAATCCTTGTCAAACATTGGGAGATTCTGAAATTGGATCCCATCTTGGAAAAAATCCTTCCTGATATACCCTCCATGACATATAGGAGGTCCAAAAATTTGAAGGATCTGCTTGTTAAGAGCCACTACTCAAGGGACAATCGTGTAGTGACTGGGGGAAGGAGAGGTCCAAGATGGGGGTCATCCCCTTGTGGGAAATGTGTGGCCTGTCCTAATTTGGACAGTGCTACACATTTTTCCAACCCCACTAATCCTGATATCCAATACAAGATCACTTATCACATTGACTGTAGTACACCGGGAGTCATATATTTGGCCATTTGTCCATGCAATCTGGCCTATATAGGAATGACTTCCAGGGAGTTCAAGAGGCGTATTAGGGAACACATATTGGGTATAGAGAGTGCTAAGGAGGAGATAGATGTAATCAAATTAAAAACCATTCCTAGACATTTTAGAGAATTTCATGATTGCCAAAGCCATCTATTGCGGTTTGTTGGGATTGACCGGGTATTTATCTCTCCGAGAGGTGGTAATTGGAAAAAACTATTGGCCCAAAAAGAGGTCAAGTGGATCCACGAATTTAATTGTGTGACCCCCAATGGTTTGAACGAAGAGATCTCCTTTTCCCCTTTTCTCTAAGGCTGTCTTGGTTAACCCATGTTATACTAATTTATTTGAGGTAGTTTACGATCCAGGTTTTTTCTGTTTTTTTCTGTTTTTAGGCATTGTTAGTCTTTCCCTTTATTTTTAACGAGTTTGTTTTTATTAATTTATTTTCAGGTTATGATGTCCTCTACAGCGGAGATCGGGACAATTCGTTGGGACTCTTTATGGATTGATGCGTTTTTTAACTAATTGTTTTTTTAACTAATTGCTTTTCATCATCGGCTCACCTCATTTATTAATTATATTATCAATTTTATTCTTCACTATGTCTTTACATTTTGTGTGTTTTTTGTCACTTTTTGCACCTCGCACTGCGCACTTTTTGTTTTGCACTCTCTCACTGTATACTTAATAATTATGTTTGTAAATTGCTAACTAATCATGGTCACTTTTATGGAATTGTTTTTCATATTTTTATATGTACAATTCCTCATATATTCCTTCTCTTTTCTTTTTTCTTTTTATTGCATCATGTTTTATGGTTTCCCTTTAATAACAAAAGAATTTTCTTCTTCTTTTTTTTGTATTATTGCTGGACGCATTTGATTATGTTTTATATATTATATCCCAGGACATTTATTTGTTCTAGTATTGTGTCCCGATCGATTACTGTATATGCACGTTGGCCGCATACTTGTGGCATGGGGTACGTGTATTTAATGTGTCTCTGTGGCTGTGCATTCCAGTTTGGAGCGCACTGCCTCTATTTAATATAGCGGAGGTTGCGCTCCAGTTTGGAGCGCACTATACTTACCGGTGAGTCGTCACTTCCGGTGACGTACTTCCGGCTGTTGGTTATGCTTGTAGCGCTCCCTGATTTTTTGTAGCGCTGCAGGGTGGTGGGCGTGGTGTTCCAGTTTTGAGCGCACCATGCCCGCTCTTGGATATCCTTCCTCTTGTTCACTTCCGGTGACACACATACCCCTGTTCCTTTGATAGTGGCGTCCCACGTGCATGGCTGTGTGTATGAGGTAATTATTTTGGATTAGGTTACTGCTTCTTATCAGCTGTGTCTGTCTGTTTATAAAGGGAGGTCGTACCCCAGTTTGTCTTATTCCCCAGAAGAAGCCTTAGGGCGAAACGGCGTTGGGAAAGGACGCCTTTCTGCAGGTCACTCTCCGTACCAGCTCCACGTTCTCCTTCCTTGGTATTTATGCTTCCTGATTTTGTTCCCTTGTGCACCCATTCTAATATTCGGTTGTTTTTTCACCGACTTCATATTCTGGGCACATATAGGTGATACAATTCATTTAAAATATTATTTTTTGATTATAATTTTTTGGTAGGTAATATTTGTTTTATTGTGGAGCTTTTTGGTCGGGAGATGTTCCTGCAGGATGGCGTCCCTGCTTTTTCCATTTTCCTCTCTACATGTATCCCACTGTTTGTGAATCATTGATATATATTTCTTAACTAATAAAGTATTCTGATACCATAATGTGTGGATAGTATTACTGATAGGTGTTTTATGATTTGTTCATATCCACTTTGTAGATTCTTTATGAATCAAGCGTTTTCCTTTTTTGGTGTTTAGGAGTAAAAAGATGTATAAACAGAACATACCATATAGATGACATATTTATAGTCCCAGAGCTAATCGGAGACGTCCGGCTTGCAGTATCGGCGTGCGCTCCACTGTGGAGCGCATATCCGGAACGTCACTTCCGGTTCCGGATGCGTTCCACAGTGGAACGCAACAAACCCCGCGTAGGGTAATGGTGCTGGTACTTTGTGGAAATCAGCTAAAAAAATTTAGTTTAATATAAAAATAGTGGGAAAACTGAATAACTAAGAAAAGGGGCAGGAGATACTAAATGTATAAGGGAAATGATAGATTTCTAGAATCTTGTGGACCAACGTAACATCACTTCCGGTTTTAAATGCGCTCCAAAGTGGAACGCATTGGGACTAAAAGGAAGCACCCATGTCTCTATAGTCACAGAGATAAAAACTTAATAAAAACTTGATAGAAACTTTTGCAAAATGAACAATTCAAAACTAGGAGTTAGCACCTATGTAAACTATAAAGTCCTAGTGATAAATTGAATCCAAATAGCCAAATTAGATCCGGAAGGTCAATTGTACCATGAAAAATGCCTAACCTATCAGTCTATAGTGATAATGGGCATATATAAACATGAATGAGAACAAATAAGGGGACAATACAGAATAATGAATAAATGACTAGACCTGTATGACTAACCATCAACCAATACATTACAAAATAAAATAAAATAGGACCCAAAGAATAAATACATCCCATAATAAAATAGAGATGTTATATAGGGAACACAGAGAGGAAAAACGAAACAATTAATAGTTTACGTATTCCAAGGACTCATTAAGCCCAAATGGAGTCAAAGTATTCAGATGATAAATCGAGTACATTTCTTTCCTGCATAATAATTGAAAAGATTTTGGGACCCATTCGAGAGGGGTTACTCTCAAACCTATCGGGTCTCCGTTATGTTTCAGTAAAAAATGACGGGGAATACTATGCGTTGTGACTTTTCTTGAAATATTGGACCTATGCTCGTTTATTCTTTCCCTCAAGGTCTGTGTGGTACGTCCTATATATAATAAATCACAAGGGCATTGTAACATATATATTACGTTGTTAGTACCGCAATCCATATCATATTGTATTTTAATTTCCTCCTCGATATGAGGTATCTTAATACTGTTTCTATTGGGTATTATATTGTGACAACACTTGCACCTCTTGGGATTACACTTTTTTATACAAAACTGGTTTTTAGATGGAGCTGACTCCAAAATCTTCGTTTGTCTCTCAGATTTAAGAGTAGGACAAGATGGGGCCAACAGATTTTTCAACGTAGGGGCTCTACAAAAGGTAATATTAGGATGTTCTGAAATACATTTTCCCAATATGGGGTCTTTTAATATGCCAGTTTTTTTGTAGGATCTTTTTTTATTTTTTGGTGTTTCAAACTATATTGTGTAACTAAATGAAGTCTACGGGGATTTTCTCTACTGTCATCATGGGAAAAAACCTTCTTTTTTTCCAAACTATCTTTTTGGCTCATTTTAAGTATCCTTTTTTCGGATTCCTTTAAAAGGCCATTGGGGTAGCCTTTTTCTTTAAATCTATTAACCAATGTTTTTAGCTGGGTTTTTAGTGTTTTATTGGTGGAACAGTTTCGGCTCAGTCTCTTCATCTGACTGTAGGGTATATTTTTCTTCCACTTATTAAAGTGGCAACTATTATAATCTAAAAAACTGATCGCATCAACATTTTTGAAAAATGTTTTGGTAACAACCCTTCTTTCTTTGTTGGTAGTCAAATGTAAATCTAAAAAAACAGTTTCTAGATGGTTAAATTCCAAACTGAAAGTTAGATTCCATTGATTTTGATTGAGTTTTTCTATGTATGAAAAAAGGTCAGACACAGACACAGGCAGACACAGACACACCACAAAAGAAAAAACAAAAGGAGAAGGTGTAGATACCATTACTATGGATCATCCTACTCAAACACATCTAGAGAATAGCTTTGGAATTTTTAATATATCCAAATATGTCCTTCAGCCTGATGAAATATCCTTATTGAAAAAAGGCCTTTCCTTTTGTCCGACTAACCAACCGGATATGTTCGAACTATTTATAGATCTTAACCAATTTATACGCAAACTTACCTTAACCCGTCATTTCTCCATCAAACAATTAAACAACCCAGTAGAACTCACGACTTCTAACTATAGTTCTCCACCCACCCACCCACAAATATCAGCTCCTGTTACTAACAAAATAATTCAAACAAAAGTCCAACTTTTATCCTATCGAGAGCCGTTGACCCCATCTTGAGAGTTTTTATCATCTAGTCCTTGATGACTTCGAACAAACACTGTTATCCACCCCTCAAAAAATGGTTTCTATAGGACTAAATCTAATTTGAAAAATAATGAAAAAGTAGCTCTTAAGAAACTCAGGAATAATAAAAATATCGTCATAAAAAGTGCCGACAAAGGTGGTGGGATAGTCATTATGGACACTGACTATTATGTAAAAGAATCCCTCAATATACTCTCTGATAAACAATATTATAAGATCCTACATGAGGACCCCACAAAGGCGTTCAAAAAAAGCCTATTTGAACTAATCGACTCTGGGTTCTCTTCAGGTTTAATTAGTAAAAAAGAAAGGACATTTCTGAAAGTTCAACATCCATCAGTTTCACGGTTTTACATGCTACCCAAAATTCATAAATCCATTACCCACCCGCCAGGTAGACCCATCATATCCGGTATTGGATGCCTCACAGCAAACCTATCAGCATATATAGATCAACACCTACAAAAATATGTAGTTAATTTACCCTCGTATCTCAGAGATTCTGCCCACGTTATTCAACTGTTAGAGCCTTTTGTTTGGGATGAAAACTACACCTGGGTAACTCTAGACGTGTCATCCCTTTACAGCAACATTATACATGAGTTAGGACTCATTGCCATAGCCAAAACACTAAGGAATGACACGTCTTTATTTGATATTCAAAGAGATTTCATCATTAAATCGATTGAGTTCATACTGTCCCATAATTACTTTCTCTTCAATGATACCTTCTATTTACAAACCAAAGGCACGGCCATGGGCACTAAGTTTGCCCCTGCCTATGCCAACATCTTCATGGGTATCTTTGAGGAGGAGATGGGCTTATTAGAACATCCCCAGATAAAATTTTATCGACGATATATTGATGACATCATTTTTGTCTGGCATGGAAATATTGATGACCTTATTTCATACATAGAAAAACTCAATCAAAATCAATGGAATCTAACTTTCAGTTTGGAATTTAACCATCTAGAAACTGTTTTTTTTAGATTTACATTTGACTACCAACAAAGAAAGAAGGGTTGTTACCAAAACATTTTTCAAAAATGTTGATGCGAACAGTTTTTTAGATTATAATAGTTGCCACTTTAATAAGTGGAAGAAAAATATACCCTACAGTCAGATGAAGAGACTGAGCCGAAACTGTTCCACCAATAAAACACTAAAAACCCAGCTAAAAACATTGGTTAATAGATTTAAAGAAAAAGGCTACCCCAATGGCCTTTTAAAGGAATCCGAAAAAAGGATACTTAAAATGAGCCAAAAAGATAGTTTGGAAAAAAAGAAGGTTTTTTCCCATGATGACAGTAGAGAAAATCCCCGTAGACTTCATTTAGTTACACAATATAGTTTGAAACACCAAAAAATAAAAAAAGATCCTACAAAAAAACTGGCATATTTTATTAAAAGACCCCATATTGGGAAAATGTATTTCAGAACATCCTAATATTACCTTTCGTAGAGCCCCTACGTTGAAAAATCTGTTGGCTCCATCTTGTCCTACTCTTAAATCTGAGAGACAAACGAAGATTTTGGAGTCGGCTCCATCTAAAAACCAGTTTTGTATAAAAAAGTGTAATCACAAGAGGTGCAAGTGTTGTCACAATATAATACCCAATAGAAACAGTATTAAGATACCTCATATCGAGGAGGAAATGAAAATACAACATGATATGGATTGCGGTACTAACAACGTAATATATATGTTACAATGCCCTTGTGATTTATTATATATAGGACGTACCACACAGACCTTGAGGGAAAGAATAAACGAGCATAGGTCCAATATTTCAAGAAAAGTCACCACGCATAGTATTCCCCGTCATTTTTTACTGAAACATAACGGAGACCCGATAGGTTTGAGAGTAACCCCTCTCGAATGGGTCCCAAAATCTTTTCAATTATTATGCAGGAAAGAAATGTACTCGATTTATCATCTGAATACTTTGACTCCATTTGGGCTTAATGAGTCCTTGGAATACGTAAACTATTAATTGTTTCGTTTTTCCTCTCTGTGTTCCCTATATAACATCTCTATTTTATTATGGGATGTATTTATTCTTTGGGTCCTATTTTATTTTATTTTGTAATGTATTGGTTGATGGTTAGTCATACAGGTCTAGTCATTTATTCATTATTCTGTATTGTCCCCTTATTTGTTCTCATTCATGTTTATATATGCCCATTATCACTATAGACTGATAGGTTAGGCATTTTTCATGGTACAATTGACCTTCCGGATCTAATTTGGCTATTTGGATTCAATTTATCACTAGGACTTTATAGTTTACATAGGTGCTAACTCCTAGTTTTGAATTGTTCATTTTGCAAAAGTTTCTATCAAGTTTTTATTAAGTTTTTATCTCTGTGACATTTACCGGTACTATAGAGACATGGGCGCTTCCTTTTAGTCCCAATGCGTTCCACTTTGGAGCGCATTTGAAACCGGAAGTGATGTTACGTTGGTCCACAAGATTCTAGAAATCTATCATTTCCCTTATACATTTAGTATCTCCTGCCCCTTTTCTTAGTTATTCAGTTTTCCCACTATTTTTATATTAAACTAAATTTTTTTAGCTGATTTCCACAAAGTACCAGCACCATTACCCTACGCGGGGTTTGTTGCGTTCCACTGTGGAACGCATCCGGAACCGGAAGTGACGTTCCGGATATGCGCTCCACAGTGGAGCGCACGCCGATACTGCAAGCCGGACGTCTCCGATTAGCTCTGGGACTATAAATATGTCATCTATATGGTATGTTCTGTTTATACATCTTTTTACTCCTGACGAAGGGGCAATATTTCACCCCGAAACACGTTGAGTTTATGTTATATTAAAGTTTATATATAAGAGTTTTATTGTGAAGCCGCCTCACGTGTGCCGCTATTCCTCATTGTGGAGCCGCCTGACGTGTGCCGCTACCTTTTACACCTCATCTGTTTGGAGCGATCCTGGATAGGGGGGCTCTGTCTCTGGTCTTCCCTGAGATATCCTCCCCAGTGAAGTAAGTGGACCAACAACCTATGTGTGGATATCACCAGCACATATTCCTATGTTGAAATACTGCATTTGAGACGTCAATCTATGCTATTAGAAACGCCTGGGTTTTGTTCCACTCCTTTTATTCACCAATACTATTTTTTATTTGTACCTCTATTAGTATTGTCCCCCCGATATTGTACTTACGGGTGGGTAGCACCTACCAATGCTTTTACACTAAGAGTTTGGCGCTGTTGTTGGCAAGTTTTTATCTATAGAACAGTGGTGATGTATCTTCATCACCTGCTCTACGGCACTACTTTCTTGAATGTTGTGGAGGCTGGGAGCGAGTCGTGCCCTGGGATGGTACAGGTGCTACCGACACAAAGGATTGTGGCCCCTACTTCCATCAGGATTTCCGCCACCACCTACATTAGCAGCTGCAACCCCTCCTTCTCCTCCACCACTTCCACCTAGGAATTCTCATCTTGCAGCACCAGTCAGACATCAGTCAGTAGCTGGAAGCAGTGCAGCACAGCGGCGGGGAAGCGGCAACAGGCTGTGCTAAAACTTATTTGCTTAGGTGACAAACAACACACCACCACAGTGCTGTGGAAGGGTATAAGGGACCAGGCTGAGCTGTTGCTCTTTCCACTCAACCTACAACCAGGCGTGGTTTTGTTTGATAAAGGCCGCAACTTGGTGGCAACTTTGGAGCTCAGCAAGCTCACACACATACTGTCACACTCAGGTGTGGGAGGAAACCACACAGAGCGTAGCAGGGAAAGAAGATTAGGCCTGGAAACTAAGGAAGGAAGATGGACACCTCCTAAAGGAAACCCTGACTCTAATCCTGACTTACAACCAGTATAAACAGGCCTCAAAGGTAGGTGAGTTCATACACAGGAACCTAAACCAAACTGACCCTATAGGACCTTGGAACTAATGACAGGAATGAGTCTACCTGTTCCTCCAACAGGAAGGACGAACAGGAGTCTCCCTTAAGCCAAACAACTGCTTCAACTTAGTGGTTCAGCGGTTTCTCAAAAACGACACTTTTTGCCTGAGCTGCTGGTGAAGGTGCCCATTTCCGAAAGTGACTTACTGTACAGCTTCCACAGGTCTGGCAATGCTGCAGCAGCACTTACACTTGCCAGCTCACTGACTGCTGTGCGATCTGAGCACGTGCTGGAACCCTACCTGCTCTCAATAAAGACGAACAGCGCTGCATGTGGAAAAGGTTCTGATAAGCGCCCTAGTGTCAAAACTAGGAGGGAAAAGTTTTGTAAAATGGTAAAGGATTACCTAGTTGACAATGTCAACGTCCTTAGCGATCCCTCTGTGCCTTATAAATATTGGGTGTTTAAGCTGGACACATGGCACGAACTGGCGTGCCCTGCCGCCAGCGTTTTTTCGGACCCGTTATTTACTGCTCTCAATAAAGACGAACAGCGCTGCATGAGGAAAAGGTTCTGATAAGCGACCTAGTGTCACAACTAGCAGGGAAAAGTTTTGTAAAATGGTAAAGGATTGCCTAGCTAACAATGTCAATATCCTCAGCGATCCCTCTGTGTTTTATAAATATTGGGTGTTTAAGCTGGACACATGGCACGAAATGGCGTTCTACGCCTTCCAGGTGCTGGCCCGCCCTGCCGCCAACGTTTTTCCGGAGCGTTTTTTTACTGCTCTCAGTAAAGACGAACAGCGCTGCATGTGGAAAAGGTTCTGATAAGCGGCCTAGTGTCACAACTAGCAGGGAAAAGTTTTGTAAAATGGTAAAGGATTACCTAGCTAATAATGACAATATCCTCAGCTATCCCTCTGCGCCTTATAAATATTGGGTGTTTAAGCTGGACACATGGCACGAACTGGCGTTCTACGCCTTTGAGGTGCTGGCCTGCCCTGCTGCCATCGTTTTTTCGGAACGGTTATTTAGCCCGCTTGGGGCATAATAACTGCTAAGCACATTAGCCTGTCAACTGAAAATGCTGACAGGTTGACGTTAATCAAAATGAACAAGGCCTGGATTGCCCCTGACTTCGCTACTCCACCAGAGGAAAGCTGTTAAACATAAAGGAACTTTAAATGTGGCTTTTAAGGTGTATTGAATACACTGTATTTCCATGAACCCCTTCCTCTTCTCATCTTCTTCCTCCAGCATATCAAACTGCTTATTAGGCTGCCCTCACCATTAAATATTTAAGAGGTTCACCAGCAGGCCCTCACCCCTAATTTTTTAACCTAAAAAAATTAACCTCGCTCTGGTCCTCCGGACATGTTGACCTAACAAGAACCTGTCTTGCGCCGCCCTCCAAACTGAGACATGAAGCTAGGATTTTTGGATGACGTCGTTTCTTGGGCTCTGCCAGTAGGCACAGTTTCACCGCGCCCAGAGCCATTGCCTCTGAGTTCACCATCAGCAGCACGCCCACTTCCCCGTCCCTTAGTGCTAGCTTTGCGCATATTGTATAGTATATATGCAACTTGGTCACAACTACAGTACTGTAGATTTTTATTAACTGTATGATCAGCAACATTTTAACGAATGTCCAATATTCTGAATGCGCAAACGTTATAGAGCAGCTGCAAATGAGGAACTGCGGCCTAAATTAACGGTATTAAATATGGATGTCAGCTACATAGACTTTTGAATGGTTGTAATACGCTGTGCACCTAGCGTTACTGACAGGGCACACTTGGGGGTTTTTTTGCCACCCAAAAAAAAAAAGCAGATGTATTTCACAATGGACTTTGGTCTTTTTGGAACAGAATCAATCTTTATACCTACCCAAATCATATCCCTATAGTTTAATTCCCTACTTGCTTACATTAAACTGCAGATGCAAATGAGGAACTGTGGCCTAAATGAACAGTATTAAATGTAACAACGGATGTCAGCTATATAGACTTTTGAACGGTTCTAATATGCTGTGCACCTAGTGTTATTGACAGGGCACACTTGGGTTCTTTTTGCCACCAAAAAAAAAAATCAAAAGGATTTAACAATGGACTTTGTGTCTTTTGAACAAGGATACCAACCCTGCCTATAGAAATTCTATCCCTACACAAGTCCCTCCTTGCGCAAATGTTATACAGCAAGACGCAAAAGAAGTACTGCTGGCTTAACAGCAGAAATTATAGCAAAGTATGTCAGGTATATAGTATCCAGAGAGTATCCTACAGCATGCAGCAGCAGCAGCACATGTGGCATTAATGGCAGGCCACTTAGTGCTATTTTCACCACCTTTAAACACCCCAAAAATAATAAAATATTGCTTTGTGCCAGATATAATAGCCCTTAAAAGGGCTTTTGGGTCTTTTTTGAGCGATTTCTATCCCTGCCTAGAGTGCTTCTCTCCCTACAGTGTATGTCCCTCCTTGCTGCAGCAGCGTATGTAGCGTTAATGGCAGGCCACCTAGTGCTATTTTCACCACCTTTAAACACCACAAAAAAAAATATTGCTTTGTGCAAGATATAATAGCCTTTAAAAGGGTTTTTGGGTCTTTATTGAGCGATTTCTATCCCTGCCTAGTGTTCTTCTCTCCCTACACTATCTGTCCCTCTTTGCAGCAGCTCTCCCTGACTCGGTCTGAGCCGGTCACATGTCCCAGCCAGCCAATCAGCGTAATGCCAGTAGCTAGCATGGCACTCGAGCACACGTGGTATTTGGCCGAATACAGCGTGGTCCTGAGCACCGCCATGTTCGGCCGAATAGTGTATTCGGCGGAACATGTACGCTCAACACTAGTTAATGTAATTAAATTAATATACTGTACAGTAAGTACATTGTCATTTCTACTATACACAGTGTAATCAGTACATAGTAAGAAACAAAATGGTGTATTCACCCCTGGGACCCATAAGGTGCTTTAAATGTATGCCTTTCGGCTTCACAAATTTTGCATTAATTTGTGGTTGGGTAAACATTCTATTTTGTGACACAATTAGTTATCTGCCTATCAGATACCAACACCATTTGCACTGTTTTATTACATATAGACAGCATATCACACACACAAATCACTTGATCCCATTGGAATTCATGAATGGCTCAGACATTGAGTCACCACTGATAAAACAACATTCCTAACTCTATATAGAAATATAAGTGACTATATATCATAGTATTATGAGTACATATATATCATTCCTTGTTAATAATTTTCATAATTGCATTTGTTACATAAACCAAACATCTCATACATTACTGTATGTGTTTTCACTGAATAAGGATCTGACCTTCTGTAAAGCCTACATTGTTCATACTTAGAGTCTATACAATGTGTATAATGAAACATGGAAGTATCCTTGGGCTTGCACCTCCCTTGGTACCAGCTGGAAATCATGTTTTGTCAATATTTCATATTTACCAGTTGGGTAGGGTTGTAGGGGTGAGCACGAAAAAATAAAACGCCACCCCAAGGGCTAAGCCAGAAAGGAGGGGCTATCCTCTCTGCCTTTCCCTTTTGCTAAAGGGAAATAAAAATACAGGTCCATGAACATTTTAGTCGACAAATGTTGGGAGATCCAGTCAGACTGCACAGTGTAAATCTTGTTTTCTGTCTCCAGGACGGCAAAAGACTTTTACCATCTGACACATTCAGTAATAGACTTTGTGTTTTTCTCCTTTTTATGTGTAATGGTCTTTGCAAAAGTATGGATGTCTGTTTATTTTTTTTCTAAGTACTGTACCATTTTTGTTAATTAAAGCTTGAAACTATAATGGTTTGCCTTGTTGCTCTAAACAAACCCAACAAACCCAAGCATCCATTTTAGAGTATACGTATGGCTAGTGTTACTTTCTATTTTGGGGTACCTGTTGGCCCAGAATTACTTGGAATGCAATAGGTGGTATCTGAGGCCTGTGGACTGTGTCAGTTGTGATGTATTCTCAATTTGCTTTCTGAGTGAAGGGAAATGCAAGACTGAGTGGAGTAAATTAACCATTTTCAGTCACTTGTCAGGTCAGTGCATTTTTGACAGTTCAATTCTCTGTTACATAGTGATGGTTGCTTCATTGCCTGTTTTATCATTAATATAAAAACCTAAGGCTTCATTCAAAAATCTATGGCATCTGTCACAGACTATAAGGAACTGTTGCAAATCAGATATATAAAGTATATACAGTGCCTACAAGTAGTATTCAACCCCCTGCATATTTAGCTGGTTTGATAAGATGCAAATAAGTTAGAGCCTTCAAACTTCAAACAAGAGCAGGATTTATTAACAGATGCACAAATCTTACAAACCAAAAAGTTATGTTGCTCAGTTAAATTTTAATAAATTTTAAACATAAAAGTGTGGGTCAATTATTATTCAACCCCTCAAACCACCAGAATTCTGTTTGGTTCCCCTAAAGTATTAAGAAGTAGTTCAGGCACAAAGAACAATGAGCTTCACATGTTTGGATTAATTATCTGTTTTTCCAGCCTTTTCTGACTATTTAAGACCCTCCCCAAACTTGTGAACAGCACTCATACATGGTCAACATGGGAAAGACAAGGGAGCATTCCAAGGCCATCAGAGACAAGATCGTGGAGGGTCACAAGGCTGGCAAGGGGTACAAAACCCTTTCCAAGGAGTTGGGTCTACCTGTCTCCACTGTTGGGAGCATCATCCGGAAGTGGAAGGCTTATGGAACTACTGTTAGCCTTCCACGGCCTGGACAGCCTTTGAAAGTTTCCTCCCGTGCCGAGGCCAGGCTTGTCCGAAGAGTCAAGGCTAACCCGAGGACAACAAGGAAGGAGCTCCGGGAAGATCTCATGGCAGTGGGGACATTGGTTTCAGTCAATACCATAAGTAACGTACTCCACCGCAATGGTCTCCGTTCCAGACGAGCCCGTAAGGTACCTTTACTTTCAAAGCGTCATGTCAAGGTTCGTTTACAGTTTGCTCATGATCACTTGGAGTACTGAGAAAGACTTGTTCAAGGTTCTCTGGTCTGATGAGACCAAGATCGAGATCTTTGGTGCCAACCACACGTGACGTTTGGAGACTGGATGGCACTGCATACGACCCCAAGAATACCATCCCTACAGTCAAGCATGGTGGTGGCAGCATCATGCTGTGGGGCTGCTTCTCAGCCAAGGGGCCTGGCCATCTGGTCTGCATCCATGGGAAGATGGATAGAATGGCCTACCTGGAGATTTTGGCCAAGAACCTCCGCTCCTCCATCAAGGATCTTAAGATGGGTTGTCATTTCATCTTCCAACAAGACAACGACCCAAAGCACACAGCCAAGAAAACCAAGGCCTGGTTCAAGAGGGAAAAAATCAAGGTGTTGCAGTGGCCTAGTCAGTCTCCTGACCTTAACCCAATTGAAAACTTGTGGAAGGAGCTCAAGATTAAAGTCCACATGAGACACCCAAAGAACCTAGATAACTTGGAGAAGATCTGCATGGAGGAGTGGGCCAAGATAACTCCAGAGACCTGTGCCGGCATGATCAGGTCTTATAAAAGACGATTATTAGCTGTAATTGCAAACAAGGGTTATTCCACAAAATATTAAACCTAGGGGTTGAATAATAATTGATCCACACTTTTATGTTTAAAATTTATTAAAATTTAACTGAGCAACATAACCTTTTGGTTTGTAAGATTTATGCATCTGTTAATAAATCCTGCTCTTGTTTGAAGTTTGAAGGCTCTAACTTATTTGCATCTTATCAAACCAGCTAAATCTGCAGGGGGTTGAATACTACTTGTAGGCACTGTATGTATATATATATATATATATATATATATATATATATAGCGGCTTGCAAAAGTATTCGGCCCCCTGGAACTTTTCAACCTTTTGCCACATTTCAGGCTTCAAACAAAAAGATATAACATTTTACATTTTTAGTGAAGAATCAACAACAAATGGGTCACAGTTGTGAAGTGGAACGAAATTTATTGGATCATTTAAACTTTTTTTGTAATAATAAAACTGAAAAGTGGGGCGTGCAAAATTATTCGGCCCTCTTGCATTAATTACTTTGTTGCGCCACCTTTTGCCTCGATTATAGCTGCAAGTCGCTTGGGGTATGTCTCTATCAGTTTTGCACATCTAGAGACTGAAATTCTTGCCCATTCTTCCTTGCAAAACAGCTCAAGCTCTTTGAGGTTGGATGGAGAGTGTTTTCAAACAGTTTTCAGCTCTTTCCACATATTCTCAATTGGATTCAGGTCTGGACTTTGACTTGGCCATTCTAAGACCTGGATACGTTTATTTTTTAACCATTCCATTGGGATCATTGTCTTGTTGGAAGATAAATCTCCGTCCTAGTCTCTGGTCTTTTGCAGACTCCAACAGGTTTTCATCCAGAATGATCCTATATTTGGCTCCATCCATCTTCCCATCAATTTTAACCTTCTCCATCAATCTTCCCTGTCCCTGCCGATAAAAAGCAGGCCCAAACCATGATACTGCCACCACCATGTTTGACAGTGGGGATGGTGTGTTCAGGGTGATGAGCTGTGTTGCTTTTATGCCAAACATATCGTTTAGCATTGTTTCCAAAAAGTTCGATTTTGGTTTCATCTGACCAGAGCACCTTCTTCCACATGTTTGGTGTGTCTCCCAGGTGGCTTGTGGCAAACTGTAAACGAGACTTTTTATGGATATCTTTGAGAAATGTCTTTCTTCTTGCCACTCTTCAATAAAGGCCAGATTTGTGAAGTGTTCGACTGATTGTTGTCTTATGGACAGACTCTTCCACCTCAGCTGTAGATCTCTGCAGTTCATCCAGAGTGATCATGGGCCTCTTGGCTGCATCTCTGATCAGTCTTCTCCTTGTTTGAGATGAAGGTTTAGAGGGATGGCTGGGTCTTGGTCGATTTGCAGTGGTCTCATACTCCTTCCATTGCACAGTGCTCCTTGGGATGTTTAAAGCTTAAGAAATCTTTTGGTATCCAAATCCGGCTTTAAACTTCTCCACAACAGTATCACGGACCTGCCTGGTGTGTTCCTTGGTCTTCATGATGCTCTCTGTGCTTTAAACAGAACCCTGAGACTATCAGAAAGCAGGTGCATTTATAAGGAGACTTGATTACACATAGGTGGATTCTATTTATCTTCATCAGTCATTTGGGACAACATTGGATCATTAAGAGATCCTCAATGAACTTCTGGAGTGAGTTTTCTGAACTGAAAGTAAATGGGCCGAATAATTTTGCACGCCCCACTTTTCACTTTTATTATTACAAAGAAGGTTTAAATGATCCAATAAATTTTGTTCAACTTCACAATTGTGACCCACTTGTTGTTAATTCTTCACCATAAATTTAAAATGTTATATCTTTTTGTTTGAAGCCTGAAATGTGGCAAAAGGTTGAAAAGTTCCAGGGGGCCGAATACTTTCACAAGGCACTGTATATACTGATTTGTATTGTTAGTTAGGGATATATAGTGCCCCTCTAGTTGTTAGTGAGACATAGCTAAGGGCCTAGTTTTGAGAGGTGATCAAGTCTCTCAAATCCTAAAATAAAATAGTTTTTCAATTTTGGCATACATATCAACCAGTGTTATGGCACAGATGTTTGAATGAAATTAATAGCTAACAAAGGTTTACCAAGGACAGAAGTTGTCAGACTAACCTGATTTGTTTTTATGAGGAGGTGAGTAGAATCCTAGACACAGGAGCAGATGTCAATGTAGTGTTCTTGGATTTTGTAAATGCACTTAATACTGTCCCTTATACATATGTAGAAGAGTTAACACTTAACTTTATGTGTTAAATAAACTAGTTGTGCTAAGCTGACACCTTCAATTGCTTTTTAATGGCTTTTGTAACAGGATATCATGATGAGCTAAGACATTTGAGTCAAGAGTTTGAGTGTTAACTCTATTATATCTGCAGATGCTTAATGGATAAATGTCTAGGCTCAGAAAGTGTAATTTGTAATTAGATTGAAAACTGGCTGAAGGGTGGTGTCTAGAGCGTTGTGGTAAATGATCCTTATTCTGAATGGTGGAAGTGGTATACCCTAAAGTTCAATCCTAAGTCCACTATTAACTTGTTTTTCTAATGGTATAGAAGATGGGATTAAAATACTGTTTCTATTTTTGCAGGTCATAACAAGCTATTGTAGCACTGTACAGACCATGAAAGATATCCACAAACTACAGCCTCAGTTGGACACTGAATGTTTAGGCATCTACTTAGCAAATGAGATTTAACGTGGATAAATGTAAACATATGCATCTGTTTCTTCATAATTAACATGCGACATAAGTCTTGGGAAGTAAAACTGGGAGAGTTGCTTGTTGAGAAGGCTGTTGTAGATCATAATTGTAGACCATAGACTAAATTACAGCATACAATGTCAATTAGTTGCTTCTACAGTCAGCAGAATACTGTTATATATTAAAAGAAACATAGACTCACAGGGCAGATATGTAATATTGATACGTTACAAATCATTGGAATTGTGCATGGGCACAAATAATTTTGATCAAAATATATTTGCCAAGTACCCCATATACATTTTATATAGTTAATATAAGATTAGTTCTCTAGTGTGATTGCATTGTTTTTCCTTTTACTTTTGTGTTTTCAGGTATGGTGACACATCTACACATAATATAATACAAAAATTTTGTATAATACAAAATAAACTGTCAGATGAAATGCAGAATATAAAAGTGAATTCCCCTTTAAAAGTGTCCTGTCTGACCCAGGAAGAAGTACTGGGGCATCTTAAAAAGATTAAAATAGACAAATCGCCAGGACCGGATGGCATACACCCATGTATCCTAAGAGAATTAAGTAATGTCATTGCCAGACCCTTATACTTGATATTTAAGGACTCTATACTGACAGGGAGTGTTCCACAGGATTGGCACATAGCAAATGTGGTGCCAATATTCAAAAAGGGTCCAGGAGCCCGGGAACTATAGGCCGGTAAGTTTAACATCTGTAGTGGGTAAACTGTTTGAAGGTTTTCTAAGAGATGCTATCTTGGAGTACCTTAATTAAAATAAGCAAATAACTCCATATCAGCATGGCTTCATGAGGGATCGGTCGTGTCAAACCAATTTAATCAGTTTCTATGAGGAGGTAAGTTCTAGACTTGACCGTGGGGAATCAATGGATGTCGTATATCTGGACTTCTCCAAAGCATTTGACACTGTACCACATAAAAGGTTAGTATATAAAATGAGAATGCTTGGCCTTGGAGAAAATGTCTGTATGTGGGTAAGTAAATGGCTCAGTGATAGAAAACAGAGGGTGGTTATTAATGGTACATACTCAGATTGGGTCACTGTAACTAGTGGGGTACCACAGGGGTCAGTATTGGGCCCTATTCTCTTCAATATATTTATTAATGATCTTGTAGAAGGCTTGCACAGTAAAATATCAATTTTTGTAGATGACACTAAACTGTGTAAAGTAATTAACACAGAAGAGGACAGTACACTGCTACAGATGGATCTGGATAGACTGGAGGCTTGGGCAGAGAAGTGGCAGATGAGGTTTAACAGTGACAAATGTAAGGTTATGCATATGGGAAGGAATAATGCAAGTCACCAGTACATACTAAATGGTAAAACATTGGGTAACTCTGACATGGAAAAGGACCTAGGAATTTTAGTGAACAGCAAGCTAAGCTGTAGAAACCAGTGTCAGACAGCTGCTGCCAAGGCCAATAAGATAATGGGTTGCATCAAAAGGGGCATAGATGCCCGTGATGAGAACATAGTCCTGCCACTTTACAAATCACTAGTCAGACCGCACATGGAGTACTGTGTACAGTTCTGGGCTCCTGTGAACAAGGCAGACATAGCAGAGCTGGAGAGGGTTCAGAGGAGGGCAACTAAAGTCATAGCTGGAATGGGTGGACTACAGTACCCAGAAAGATTATCAAAATTAGGGTTATTCACTTTAGAAAAAAGACGACTGAGGGGAGATCTAATAACTATGTATAAATATATCAGGGGTCAGTACAGAGATCTCTCCCATGATCTCTTTATCCCAAGGACAGTGACCATGACGAGGGGACATCCTCTGCGCCTGGAGGAAAGAAGGTTTGTTCACAAAAATAGAAGAGGATTCTTTACAGTAAGAGCAGTGAGACTATGGAACTCTCTGTCTGAGGAGGTGGTGATGGTAAGTTCACTAAAAGAGTTTAAGAGGGGCCTGGATGTATTTCTGGAGGGTAATAATATTATAGGCTATAGTTGCTAGATATGGGTTGTTGTTGATCCAGGGAGTAATTCTGATTGCCTGATTGGAGTCGTGAAGGAATTTTTTCCCCTAAAGTAAGGAAAATTGGCTTCTACCGCACAGGGGTTTTTTGCCTTCCTCTGGATCAACTTGTAGGAAAACAGGTCGAACTGGATGGACAGATGTCTTTTTTTCGGCCTTATAAACTATGTTACTATGTTACTATGTTACTCATTTTAGAGGATTTGCTGATTCATTTTACCTTTTGCACTATGCATTTGGAGGTGTGGTTATCTTCATCTTGGTCATGTACCCCTAACTCATCCTTTCAATAGGCTATTTTTAATTCTGTGATTTTATTTTTATAAATGTAGCCATGTATATCTGCATATTCATTTATCATATCATATATATAAAGCCTGTTCTCCTTTAATTTATTTGAGGCCAGTTGACACAAAGAAAGATTTTATCTAGACAAGGTTCAGTATTTATGCGAAGCCCAGTCTCCCCAGTTGGCACCAAGTAGGTTCCCATCCAAATGAAGTTATCTTGCCAGGGTGGATAGGCACAAGGGATTTTGATCAAAATGTATTTACAAAGTATTGTACCCAATATACATTTTTTATTAAGTGAATATAGTATTAGTCCATATAATCTATGTTTAGAGTGTTGTTGCACAGTGTTCACTTTTATTTTTATATGTTCAACTATGAAGATCTGCACCTGCACATTCATATTATAGGATATGCTGCCTAAATGTGTCTTTTAATTTATACAAATAATTGGTGTGGCTTGATCTGGAATATGCAGTTCAGATTTGTTCATCACTTCATAGAAAGGATGCACAAAAGTTGTAAGAAGTGCAAAGAGCAACTAAACTAATGAAAATAAAGGGTCTTGACAATTAGGAAAGATAAAAAGGAATTAAATGTATTTAGTCCAATCCAATAAAAAATTCAAGCTCCAGAGATTATAGGGCTTTTTTATCATAAAAGCTTTGAATGTGTGGAATAGACCAGCTCAGGACAAGGTCATAGCAGGAACAAACATAATTCCTTAGAACAGACAAACATTAATGTTTATGTACAGTAGATATATTTAACTATTCTTTTAATGTTGGTTAGGTTTGGTCAGCACTTGTGGTTTAGAAGAATTTTGTTTGTTTTTAAGAGTAGACTGCTTGAGCTCTTACTAGTTTCCTACCTTCCCCTGGATCCATAGGAAAAACTATATTTAAGAAAAACTTGGGAAGCCTAGTTTTAGTATAATCTCTATTGTTTGAGTGGGAGAGATCCAACAATAAATGTATAGCATCAGTCTAATTCAGAAGTATTATTTTTTCCCTAAATCCACCAAGTGGCATTGTTAAAGGTTCTCTCATGTTTTGGTATATTGCTTCCAAAATTAATGCAGTTTAAATAGAGTTTTTTGCTTCTGAAATTACTGGACACTTGACAAAACCATAAGGGGTCTACTGACTGTTAGAAAATGGAGCAGTTATAGCATAACAACTTAACTTATGAACAGAAGAGATGCCACTGGCCAAAATGTAGCGCAACTTTGCAAATTTTGAGTTACATAGGCTTTTACATATGAAATTTATTTCATATAATTAGATTTTTTTAATATATTTTTTTATGAAACACACTAAAATATATGACAAAATGATGCTAAGTATTTCCATCTCATCTATCTTACCTTATAAGAGGAGTTTAACATGACGCCTTGGTGATTGACTTGCTCTTCATTTCCTGGTGCTTGGAAGTTATTTGGAGTAAAGACAATTAAGTCACTTTTAGGTCGGGATGAATTGCATCTAATTTGATATTGAGTATGCTGAGAATACATCCAGCTCCCTCCAGTGTTAGAGCAGATCTTGTAATTTTCTTTCAGCTCATTCACCTCATCTCTGTACTTTTGCCATCTTAACACACTGAACACTATTAGAGTAATGAGAAAAATACTTGATATGATGCAGATTGCAACAACCAAGTAAATATTTTCATCAGAAAACACTTCAAAAGTCACCTTGGTCTCTTGATTATCAAACTTTAATTCTTCTCCAGTCTCCACCACAGATATGGTAATTTGAGTTTCTGCTGTCATGAATGGTTCTCCATGATCCTGAGCTATTACATCCAATCTATACTCATCATTGTCAGAATCTGTTAATGGCCTTTTTAAAGTAATTTCTCCAGTTTGATGTGCTATGGTAAAAGGAGATTTCCCAGATCCTCCAAGGTCCTTTAATTTATAAAATGTCCAAGCATTGTATCCAGAATCCAGATCTACAGCCTTCACTTTTGTTATCAGGTGCCCAGGTTCTGCTGACCTAGAAGTTTTAATTGTTAGTTCAGAATGAAGTGGGGTGAATGTAGGAGCATTATCATTAATATCCTCAATGAAAATGTTAAGAGTAAGGTTAGAGCTTAGAGCTTGTAGGCCAGCATCAGTGGCTTTTATATGACATTGGAAATAAGCAATCTGTTCATGGTCAAATGATACTAAAGCAAAAACCTTCCCATTCTCTGGATTAATGAAAATATAAGAGGAAATTGGGATCCCATCAACTGTGAACTCCTGAATCGAATAAGTAATGAAAGAATTCTGCCCAGCATCTGGGTCGTAGGCTGATGCTGTAAATATATGAGACCCTGGTGGGTTGTTTTCCTTAATGTATATTGTGTCTACAGATTGAACAAATCTTGGGGCATTGTCATTGACATCACTTATAACAATCTTCATAGTTTTTGAGATAGATAAAGATGGAGAACCTTCATCTCTTGCAATAATTGTAACTTCATATTCATCTTTCACTTCTCGATCCAACGGTCCATTCACAATCAAAGAAAAATCACTCATGAAAGCTGGATTTATTTTAAATGGTAAAGGCTCAGAAATGTAGCAATTAACTTTTCCATTTAAATTTGAATCTTTATCATGGACACTGATGATGGCAACTATTGTTCCTTGTGGGGAGTCCTCGGGAACAGGAACTGAGAGTGATGTCACTGTTATCTCAGGAGGATTGTCATTTACATCCACAACAGTTACTAAAATTTTACAATGTCCACTAAGCTGAACCTCTCCATGATCAATAGCTTCAACCTGAATTTCATACATATTAACAGTTTCAAAATCCAATTTGCCTTTCACTCCAATTTCCCCTGTGTATTTGTCTAAGATAAAAGCTTCCTTTGCCTCCCATGACACCATATTGCTAAATGCATAAAGTATTTTTCCATTTTTACCTTCATCCACATCAGTAGCATTTAGCTTGAATACTAAAGTTCCTTCTACAGCATTCTCATTAACACTGCACTGGTAAAATGGCTGATCAAAAACAGGAGCATTATCATTTACATCTTCTACATTAACAAGAATATCTGTAGTGCCACTCAGTCTTGGTTTGCCTCCATCATAAGCTGTGAGGGTCAGATTATGAACAGATTGCTTTTCTCTATCTAAATTTTTTTTCAGCACAAGTTCTAGTGATTTGATTTGATTTATATATTTTTGGAAATCCAATGCAAAATAATCACTTGCGCTGAGCTCATAGTTTGTTACAGAATTTGTTCCAAGATCTGGATCTGCAGCTATCTTCAATGGGAAACGTGAACCTGGAGGTATGAGCTCTGATATGACAAGATTAGTGATACTTGAGGAGAATACTGGACTATTGTCATTTATATCTTCTACTTCTACCTCCACACGGTATATCTGCACAGGCTTATCTACAATAACTTGCAGATGAATAATACAGAAGGGTGTAATTGGACAGATCCATTCCCTGTCTATTGTTTCTTTAACAAACAAGATCCCATTCTGCAAATTAACCTGGAAATATTCCTTCTCATCTCTAGAGACAATATGTAACATTCTGGAATTAATCTCACCTATATCCAGTCCAAGATCCTGAGCAATTCTTCCAACAAAGGTGCCATGCTTAGATTCCTCTGGAATGATATAATGCAGCTGACTCAGGACCACATCCCAATATATGTGCAGCAAAACAAAATGGACCAACCTGCCCTTTGCTTGAAAATCCTGTCTCTGATAGAACATTTCTTAAAATCAGTGAAGGTAAAGGTGATAATTTGTCCAAGTAAGGCACTAAAGCTTACGGAAGAACGAGGAACATGGAAAAAAATATCATTGCCAGTATCCCTATAGCAAGAATTTAATTTCATGAGGGAGAGTGCATTTCCTCTTTCCTTTCTGCTATTAGTTGGTGTGGAGTGCCATCTAGTGCTCAATTTCTAAAATGCATGCAAGGTATGTATTTTTATATTTTATTGTATATGTAATAATTGAAATATTTTTGCTATGTAATGTTCTTAATCCAGTTTTATCAATTCATTTTGTAAAATTTGTATTAATTTACCTCAGATCTACATTGAAGAATTTTATTACACCTTCAATCAACCATCTTTAAATTATTTTCTTTTGAAAAGATTATATATATATATATATATATATATATATATATATATATATATACAGTACAGATCAAAAGTTTGGACACACCTTCTCATTCAAAGAGTTTTCTATATTTTCATGACTATGAAAATTGTAGATTCACACTGAAGGCATCAAAACTATGAATTAACACATGTGGAATTATATACTTAATAAAAGTGTGAAACTGTAAATATGTGTTATATTCTAGGTTCTTCAAAGTAGCCACCTTTAGCTTTGATTACTGCTTTGCACACTCTTGGCATTCTCTTGATGAGCTTCAAGAGGTAGTCACCTGAAATTGTATTCCAACAGTCTTGAAGGAGTTTGCAGAGATGCTTAGCACTTGTTGGCCCTTTTGCCTTCACTCTGTGGTCCAGATCACTCCAAACCATCTCGATTGGGTTCAGGTCTGGTGACTGTGGAGGCCAGGTCATCTGGCATAGCACCCCATCACTCTCCTTCTTGGTCAAATAGCCCTTACACAGCTTGGAGGTGTGTTTGGGGTCATTGTCCTGTTGATAAATAAATGATGGTCCAAATAAACGCAAACCGGATGGAATAGCATGCCGCTGCAAGATGCTGTGGTAGCCATGCTGGTTCAGTATGCCTTCAATTTTGAATAAATCCCCAACAGTGTCACCAGCAAAGCACCCCCACACCATCACACCTCCTCCTCCATGCTTCAAGGTGGGAACCAGGCATGTAGAGTCCATTCGTTCATCTTTTCTGAATCGCACAAAGACATGGTGGTTGGAACCAAAGATCTCAAATTAGGACTCATCAGACCAAAGCACAGATTTCCACTGGTCTAATGTCCATTCATTGTGTTCTTTAGCCCAAACAAGTCTCTTCTGCTTGTTGCCTGTCCTTAACAGTGGTTTCCTAGCAGCTATTTTACCATGAACGCCTGCTGCACACAGTCTCCTCTTAACAGTTGTTGTAGAGATGTGTTTGCTGCTATAACTCTGTGTGGCATTGACCTGGTGTCTAATCTGAGCTGCTGTTAACCTGCGATTTCTGAGGCTGGTGACTCAGATGAAGTTATCCTCCGCAGCAGAGGTGACTCTTGGTCTTCCTTTCCTGGGGCGTGTGAGTCAGTTTCTTTGTAGCGCTTGATGGTTTTTGCGACTGCACTTGGGGACACTTTCAAAGTTTTCCCAATTTTTTGGACTGACTGACCTTCATTTCTTAAAGTAATGATAGCCACTCATTTTTTGTTACTTAGCTGCTTTTTTCTTGACATAATACAAATTCTAACAGTCTATTCAGTAGGATTATCAGCTGTGTATCCACCTGACTTCTGCCCAACACAACTCATGGTCCCAACCCCATTTATAAGGCAAGAAATCCCACTTATTAAACCTGACAGGGCACACCTATGAAGTGAAAACCATTTCAGGTGACTACCTCTTGAAGCTCATCAGGAGAATGCCAAGAGTGTGCAAGGCAGTAATCAAAGCAAAAGGTGGCTACTTTGAAGAACCTAGAATATAAGACATTTTCAGTTTCACACTTTTTTTAAGTATATAATTCCACATGTGTTAATTCATAGTTTTGATGCCTTCAGTGTGAATCTACAATTTTCATAGTCATGAAAGATATCTCTTCGAATGAGAAGGTGTGTCCAAACTTTTGGTCTGTACTATGTATATATATATATATATATATATATATATATATATATATATATATATAATGGAATGGATGCCCGAATCCATACCGGAGACCTGAGAAGCCACATTATATTTAATGGAATCTGTCAAGTGTCTTTGGTGCAGAGAATGGTATATTATAGCTGTGATTTTAGCATTAAAGCGGTTGTGTCACTTCAACAAATTGCATTTATCATGTATAGAAAATGTTTAATATATTGTGATTTTCCATATTGACTCCTTTGCTGGCTGGATTTATTTTTCCATTGGATTATGCTTGTTTCTATGGTTACAAGAACTATACTATACTATAGGAAAAAGTGCCAGCCTCTCTGGTGGCCTATAGAAACACAAATAGTCTGGGGCTTTTTCCTATAGTGCCACCACTGATGTATTGCAGAGTAGTCATAACCATGGAAACAAGCTGTGTATAATGTGATGGAAAAAATAATCCAGTCTGCAAAGGAGGCAATATGGACAATTACAATACATGAGTCATACTAAATTTCTTTAGATGATAAATAATGTTTGCTAAAGTGACACAATCCCTTTAACAAGTGGCTCAACATTTCTCAAGATGTCAATTTTATAAATTTGAATATACAGCAAAACCTCTTTAACAGGCCATTGCTTGGAAAAGATCACCCCTGATCTGCAATATGTGTATGGGTCATTTTTGAAGACACTAATATTTTTAGATATACTCTCACTCTCACTGTTTTATTCTACACTTTGGGTGGTAATTTTAAAAAAGTTTCATTGCACATCAATCCTATACATTGTTATATGTTGCATCAAAGTAGAGTATACCTGTATTTCTGTTATCATTAGACCAAGTATTTATATCACAGTAGATAAGTTTCTTGTACTACAGATTGTAATCATCATATTCTGGTCAAATCATTCTAGTTCTATTAATAATCAGTCTCTATATGAACCTTCTTTTCTAGTTGTTCAGATGTTTTCTAGATGTTCAGTATTTATACATGTTTTACATTTTGACAAAATGAAACTAGAAAATGGTAAGCTGGACAATAGTCTTGAATGTTTTAAAAATAAATAAGCTTAAATACAATTTAATCCCAAAATACCAGAAAGTCTTAATGTTTAAGTTACAGTATTGGAGTTAAAGGAACATTGAGAAAAATACATTTGATAATGCTAAAAGGTATAGTATGCCATTACTGGGAAAAAAAACTAATGGTATATAGGTAGATACAGCATATATAATTCATAATGCAAAAAATAATTAATTAATATAATAAATAATATTAAAAAATTTATACTAAAACCTCTCCCACCTAATAAGGGTGAAAAAGAGAGAGAGCACCAAAGCGGAAATAATAAAAAATAAGGAAACAATTTAACGAATAAGCAAGAAATCCAGTGAGACCATTCTTTTTCAAATTTTTGAGTCTCTGTCTTAAAGAATATAATCATAGTAAATTGATCTGTTTCACATAGCAGATAAGAAATACCTACAATCTAATTGGAAACCCAGACTCATATTATTATTAGAAAAAGGGCTA
The DNA here is from genome assembly GCA_900303285.1 of Rhinella marina. Classification (NCBI taxonomy): domain Eukaryota; kingdom Metazoa; phylum Chordata; class Amphibia; order Anura; family Bufonidae; genus Rhinella; species Rhinella marina. Next base: position 100,162 of record ONZH01012555.1, read on the forward strand.
AACATTTTTTAAGTATTGAGGTTATTTTCTGCTTTTAATAGTTAATATTAGGCTTACTCGAAGAATAGCAATAAGAGGCTAAGGAAGAAATTGCATAGAGTAGCTTTTATTATTAATATCATAAACCTATGTCCAATGTCATAAAATATGAAAATACGAAGCTTCCAAGAACAAATACCTAGGGTAATTTTAGTCTTGCCATCTCCCCATTCACCATAGCACCAGGGGAGAATTGTAGCATAACAAATCAAGCACCAGAAGCTGTCAAATAAAATCAATGGTTTATTTCTTGAAAAAATTCAAAAAATCTATATAAAAGATTCCCTTGTCTATATGTTTTGGCTACTCATGTTCAGCATAATTATGAAGTCTAGACTTCTCAGTTAAAAAAACAATTACATAAAACTCACAAGTAATTACAATTAAAAACAAATGACTCATCAATGGGAGTTTCCATGTTTGATGCAGCACCATTCACATTATTCACAAGGGTTTCCGTCACTATTGACATATCTGATTAATTCCTATTCACACTATTCTCAGGAATCTCAGTTGAATATTGAAGGATCAGGCCATGCCACTTTATTAACTGTCGTATATCCTAGTCTGCAACATAGAGATACAATAAGATTCTTTTTGTTAAAACTTTCTAAGATGATCTCCTCCTCTCCTTCGTCTATATATCCTTTATATATAGATTATTTAAAACTAGTCATGTGGCCTCTATGTATTTCCTTAAAATGTCATGAAATAGTAGAAATATTAGAGATTTTTTTTACTATCAGTCAAGAACTTTCTTATATTTTAAGTGGGTTAGTTGTACACCCCTTAGATTGCTTATCACAGGTAGCACAAGAGGCTAGATGCATTACTTAGGAGGTATTACAATTAATGTAGCTAGTGATATAAGTCATGTAACAGTTAATACCCACATATCAGCATGCTTTACATTTCCCCTGACCACATTTATATGAACCCCATATTGCCAGCCAGGCATAATCTCCTCTCTTTCTCTAATGTCTGAAAAGACAATTTGGAGAAAGGAGGGTAACTAACATCGGGACTCTCCTAGCTACCACTCTAGCCCCTGTCTGCAGTATATGTCTCAATTGTTTTTGTAACAGTATAGGGACATATTTAAAATAATGTTTTTATTTTTGTAAATTGGCAACTATAATTGGGTTTTTGTAACAAAAGAGACCCATGCTTCTGATATTTGATTATTTGTATCTCTTCTCTTCCTGTTTACAATTAATCTCTTTATCTAATCTCTTCAGATCACTGGGTTTTTTCTGTGTCTCACAGGAGACCATTATCATAACCTCTAGATTTCAGTCTCTCATATAGCACCTCTGATTGTTTAACATAGTAACATAGTAACATAGTTTATAAGGCCGAAAAAAAAGACATCTATCCATCCAGTTCGACCTGTTTTCCTACAAGTTGATCCAGAGGAAGGCAAAAAAACCCCTGTGCGGTAGAAGCCAATTTTCCTCACTTTAGGGGAAAAAATTCCTTCCCTACTCCAATCAGGCAATCAGAATTACTCCCTGGATCAACAACAACCCATATCTAGTAACTATAACCTGTAATATTATTACCCTCCAGAAATACATCCAGGCCCCTCTTGAACTCTTTTGTATCACTGGAACAAGTTCTCCTTAGTTTTAGCCAGTTCCCATATGGGATATTGTGTAATGTATGTTTGGAATGACACAAATGAGCCCACAGAATAGCATTTCTGTCTCTTATTTGTATTTTTCTTTAAGAAACTAACTATAGATTTCATTGCACTATTTCTGCTGCTGGATTCTTGTTGCTACGGGTCTGAAAACCTGATGCTCCAGGAGTTACTTGCACTGATGCTATGCTAACAAGATTGGGTGAGCTGAATTTGTGTTTTTTACCTTTACCAGTGAGGAATAGTAGAGGCAATGGACAACATTAAATTAAACAAATTTTAAGTTCCCATTCTTAAAAAACCCCTTACATTTTCCTTAGCATCCAAGACCGAATCATCGGTGCCCTCAATATTTTTCTGCCATTTTAAAAGAACATTTTAAAACTGATACTTTTTAATAGGTCAAGATATAATCAAGTTATAACACTTAGAAATTGCCTTCTTCCTTGATTTAATTTCCATTAACTGATTAATTGCATCTGAGTTCACAATTCAAAAGCAATCTTTATTAATTAAACAGATAGGTGTGATATAAAATATAAAACCCTATTGAATTCTGTCAGTTTACCTCCATTTAATAACTGAGAAACAAATCTTATATTTACTCTCAGCCATCTATCACTTTCATCAGTTTTTAAGAACTCTTTAAGATGATTATGCCATAGAGGGAAATATACTGTTGAACCATTAATCTCAAAAAAGTCCTTAATTCATAACCATACTCTACCTTATTTTCTAAAGAACATAGGAAGGCAGACCTAATAAACCTTATTCCTGGCTATTTTTTGACATATCTCTAACCAAAGCAAAACAACCACTTGGGTTAATGCCACCTAATCAATTACTGCACCTGAAAAGACATAAAATACTGTTTAACATTTGGTAATAAAAACTCACCCAATTTCTCTGGAATATTGGGAAAAAAAGCCTGTTTTCATCAGAATCTATTCCTACTGCATATCAAATCATTAATAATAATCTCTGTGATCATCAATCTATAACATGCTAGTACAATGATAATAAATCAACTGTGGAATTTCTATCTTAACCAAAGAAATTATTTTAAGCTTTGGAAAAAGGGAATAAACCAGATCCCTACTTTAACCCCCTCGAGCAAAATCACGTACATGCACGTGAGCGAATGCGGCTTGCCGCATCCTCATGTGCATGTACGTGATGTGATTGGGGGGGTTCAGGAGCTGCACCCGCCCGATCAGTAGCACGGGCCTGGCTGTTACTGATAGCTAGGCCTCTGCTACATCCGCTGGCATCGCTTACACAGGCATCGGAGCCTGCCAGGTACGGAAGCCTAGGAGATCCAGCCTGCAGCCTGGGTCTCCTAGGCAACTGTCAGCGTCTTACTGTGTAAGATTCCGACAGTTCAATTCAATACAATACATAATGTATTGTACTGAATTGAAACAGGGATCAAACCCTGAAAAGGTGAAGTCCCACTGTGGGACAAATAAAGAAAGAGGAAAAAAAGTGAGAAAAAGTGTTTTTTTATAATAATAAAATTAAAGTTTCAAGTAAAGTTTCAAGTAAAAAAAAAGCCCCCTCACCATAAAATAGTGTTTCAAAAAATATATATAAAAAAAACAGACACATTAGGTATCACCGCATCCATAAAAATATTGCATAATCTACCACATCAAGTGAACGCTGTAAAAAAAATGAGGAAAAATGAATTTTTTTTGTCACCTAACATCACAAAAAGAGTAAAGCCAAGCGATTAAAAAGACACTTCTACCCCAAAATAGTACCAATCAAACCGTCATCTCTTCTCACAAAAAAGGAGACCTACCTACCTAAGACAATCACCCAAAAGATTTAAAACATATGGCTTTCAGCAAATGTAGACACTAAAACATGATTTCTTTTTCTTCAAAAATGCTTTTATTGTGTAAAACTGAAATGAAGGTAAAAAAAAGTATACATGTTAGGTATCACTGCGTCCATAATAACCTGCTCTATAAAAATATCATATCATATATCATGTGCCCTCAGGTGAACGCCGTAAAAAAAAACCTGCCAAAAATGCAATTTTTTTCCCTCACCTTCATCACAAAAAGTGTAATTCCAAGCGATTAAAAAGTCATACACACCCCAAAATGGTACCAATAAAACCGTCATCTCTTCCCACAAAAAATGATACCCTATCTAAGACAATTGTCCAAAAAATAAAAAAATATGGCTTTCAAAAATGGAGACACTAAAACATGATTTTTTTTTTCAAAAATGCTTTTAGTGTGTAAAACTGAAATAAATATAAAAAGGTAGCCATATTAGGTATCTCCTCATCCGTAATGACTTGCTCTATAAAAGTATTATATGACTTACCCCCTAAGGTGAACATCATAAAAAAAATAAAATTAAAAACTGTGCAAACAATGTTATTTTTGTCACCTTTCATCACAAAAACTGCAATACCAAGCGATCAAAAAGTCATATGCAACCCAAAATAGTACAAATCAAACCGTCATCTCTTCCTGCAAAAAATGAGCCCCTACATAAGACAATCCCCCCCCCCAAAAAAATATAGCTTTTGGAAAATGGAGATGCTAAAACATGATTTAAAAAAGTAGACAGATTAGGTATCGCCGCATCCATAAAAACCTACTCTATAAAAATATCACACAATCTAACCCCTAAGGTGAATTTCATAAAAAAATAAATTTGGTCACTTTGCTACATAAAGTGTAATATTGGGTGAATAAAAAAAATCCTATTTACCCAAAAATGCTACCTATAAAAACGTCAACTCTTTCCGTAAAAAATGAGCCCCTACATAAGACGATCAGCAAAAAAATAAAAGAAATGTAGCTTTCAGAAAATTAAGACACAAAAACATCATTTTTGTTTTAAAAAATGCTTTATTTTGTAAAACTAAAACAACAAAATAATGCACATATATGGTATTATCGTGTCTGTATCAGCCTGCTCTATAAAAGCAACACATGATCTATCCTGTCAGGAGAATTCTGTAAAAAAAACAAAAAATAAAAACTGCCACAACAGATATTTTTTTGTTACCTTGCCTCACAAAAAGCATAATATCGAGCAATCAAAAATCATATGTACCCCAAAATAGTACCAATAAAACTGTCAACTCATCTTGTAGTTTACAAAATGGGGTCACTTTTTGGGAGTTTCTACTGTAGGGGTGCATCAGGGGGTTTTCAAATGTGACATGGCAACTTAAAACTTTCCCAGTGAAATCTGCCCTCCAAAACCCATATGGCGTTCCTTTCCCTCTGCGCCCTGCTATGTTCCCATACAGCATTTTACCACCAGATGTGGGGTTTTTCTGTAAACTACAGAATCAGGGTAATAAATATTGAGTTTTCTTTGGCTGTTAATCCATGCTGTGTTACATGGAAAATAGATTAAAATGGAAAATCTACAAAGTGAATTTTTGAAATTTCACCTCCATTTTCCTTTCATTGTTATGGAACACCTAAAGGGTTAACAAAGTTTGTAAAATCAGTTTTGAATAACTTGATGGGTGTAGTTTCTAAAATTGTGTTATTTATGGGTGGTTTCTATTATGTAAGCGCCACAAAGTGACTTTATAACTGAACTGGTCCTTGAAAAGTGGGTTTTGGAAATAATCTTAAAAAGTTTAAGAAGTGCTTTTAAAATTCTAAGCCTTCTAACTTCCTCAAAAATAAAATGTTTACAAAATGAGGCCAACATGAAGTAGACATCTGGGAAATGTATAGTAACTACTATTGTATAAGGTTTCACAATCTGCTTTAAAAGCAGAGACATTCAAATTTTCTGTAAATTTTGAAATTTTTTTATAAATAAAGTTGAAGAATATTTACTCAAATTTACCACTATCATGAAGCACAATGTTTCACAAGAAAACAATCTCAGAATTGCTTAGATAAGCAAAAGCATTCTAGAGTTATTGTCAAATAAAGTGAAACATGTTCTGACTTGAAAAATGTAGCTTGGTCCTTAAGGTGAAAACTGGCTTGGTCTTGAAGGGATTAATTCTTATAATTTTAGATAAATATTATGGGAGGGACATTCTTCCATAAGTTTAGAGATATGACTAGCATTGAGCAACTCAAAGCATCCGAAGTGGAATTCGATCTGAAGTTTAGAAAAAAATTTGATTTGCCAAAAATCTTAATTACCCGTGTTTTGTGGTAACAAATCAATTTTTCCTAAGATTGTAGCTAAAAATAAAAAAAGTGTAGAATAGTGGAGAGGCCTTCCACTCCCATCTTGATTGAAGAAAACCTGCCAAAGGACCGGTGGTGAGCATGAGGGTGCCACCACGTGATCATGCTGGCCTTGCGCAGTGACAGTCATGTCATCACCACTTTATCATGCTGGCCACTCGTGGTGATATCATCACTGATGATGTCACCGCAAGCAACCAGTGTGATCATGTGGTGACATCTTCACACTAGCGCAGGTCCTTTGGAAAGTTTTCTTCAATCGAGATGGGAGCAGTCAGCCTCCTCACGATCAAGTAGATGAGGTGAGTATAATTTTTTTTTTTAAAACCCAGATTAACCCCCTGAATGTGATTCTCAGATGCCAAGATCAGTGATACGTGACAAAGTAATTCATAACATCATATTTCTGGATGAAGTTTGGCAAAGCTGCCAAATCAAATTTTTCAAAACTTCGCTCATCTCTAGACATGAATTCCCAAATATTTTAAACCATAACCCTCACACAATATTTGAATTTCTGGGTGACCCACATCAATGCCTTCATCTAAAGGTAGTAACTTGGTTTTCGCAAATTTATATATAAATAAAAAAAAAATCCAAACTAACTCCTCCACAACCCACCACCTCTAAAACTAAACAATTAGAATCCTCAAAATAGTTATATATATATATATATATATATATATATATATATATATATATACATACAGTGCCTACAAGTAGTATAAAACCCCCTGCAGATTTAGCTGGTTTGATAAGATGCAAATAAGTTAGAGCTTTCAAACTTCAAACAAGAGCAGGATTTATTAACAGATACATAAATCTTACAAACCAAAAAGTTATGTTGCTCAGTTAAATTTTAATAAATTTTAAACATAAAAGTGTGGGTCAATTATTATTCAACCCCTCAAACCACCAGAATTCTGTTTGGTTCCCCTATTAAGAAGTAGTTCAGGCACAAAGAACAATGAGCTTCACATGTTTGGATTAATTATCTGTTTTTCCAACCTTTTCTGACTATTTAAGACCCTCCCCAAACTTGTGAACAGCACTCATACATGGTCAACATGGGAAAGACAAAGGAGCATTCCAAGGCCATCAGAGACAAGATCGTGGAGGGTCACAAGGCTGGCAAGGGGTACAAAACCCTTTCCAAGGAGTTGGGTCTACCTGTCTCCACTGTTGGGAGCATCATCCGGAAGTGGAAGGCTTATGGAACTACTGTTAGCCTTCCATGGCCTGGACAGCCTTTGAAAGTTTCCTCCCGTGCCGAGGCCAGGCTTGTCCGAAGAGTCAAGGCTAACCCGAGGACAACAAGGAAGGAGCTCCGGGAAGATCTCATGGCAGTGGGGACATTGGTTTCAGTCAATACCATAAGTAACGTACTCCACCGCAATGGTCTCCGTTCCAGACGAGCCCTTAAGGTACCTTTACTTTCAAAGCGTCATGTCAAGGCTCGTTTACAGTTTGCTCATGATCACTTGGAGGACTCTGAGACAGACTGGTTCAAGGTTCTCTGGTCTGATGAGACCAAGATAGAGATCTTTGGTGCCAACCACACACGTGACGTTTGGAGACTGGATGGCACTGCATACGACCCCAAGAATACCATCCCTATAGTCAAGCATGGTGGTGGCAGCATCATGCTGTGGGGCTGCTTCTCAGCCAAGGGGCCTGGCCATCTGGTCCGCATCCATGGGAAGATGGATAGCATGGCCTACCTGGAGATTTTGGCCAAGAACCTCCGCTCCTCCATCAAGGATCTTAAGATGGGTCGTCATTTCATCTTCCAACAAGACAACGACCCAAAGCACACAGCCAAGAAAACCAAGGCCTGGTTCAAGAGGGAAAAAATCAAGGTGTTGCAGTGGCCTAGTCAGTCTCCTGACCTTAACCCAATTGAAAACTTGTGGAAGGAGCTCAAGATTAAAGTCCACATGAGACACCCAAAGAACCTAGATAACTTGGAGAAGATCTGCATGGAGGAGTGGGCCAAGATAACTCCAGAGACCTGTGCCGGCCTGATCAGGTCTTATAAAAGACGATTATTAGCTGTAATTGCAAACAAGGGTTATTCCACAAAATATTAAACCTAGGGGTTGAATAATAATTGACCCACACTTTTATGTTTAAAATTTATTAAAATTTAACTGAGCAACATAACTTTTTGGTTTGTAAGATTTATGCATCTGTTAATAAATCCTGCTCTTGTTTGAAGTTTGAAGGCTCTAACTTATTTGCATCTTATCAAACCAGCTAAATCTGCAGGGGGTTGAATACTACTTGTAGGCACTGTATATATACAATACGATATAGTAGAAAAGCAGCACTTTCCAAGAGCGGGTGCAAATTCCTCCACAGACCGGGAGCCAGGTCTCTTGTAGTTATATGATAGAAAGGAAGGCAGCACTACGATAGATCCATGTGAAACAAGTGGTTTATTCACCCAGGCAGCGACGTTTCAATTGCTCACTGCAATCTTTATTTATCAGCTTTATATAGCTTTATCAGCTATATTCCATGTAAAGAGGAATTTTGTAGCTTCTTCAGAGTGGTATCAAAAGACAGGATGGAGCAGAGCCTACCCCAATCTAATTGTATATTGGCATGAATCCTCCTAATACTCTCAGATACTAATCTGGCAGAAATGAATCCAGTCTGAACTCACTTAACCCCTTAACGCCCAGCGCCGTACATGTACCTGCCCGATCAGCGGCGGGGGTCCGGCAGTGCCCAGGTGCCGGACCCCTGGGGAATGCGCCAGCATCGGTGAAAACACCGATGCCGGCGCATTAACCCTTCATGTGCCGCGGTCAGCGCTGACCGCGGCACATGAGGTGTGAGCATATTCAGGATGGCGAGCGGGGGGGCCATCGGGTCCCCGCGCTGCTGTGACGGGGACCCGATGGCTTGGATGGCAGCCCGATGCCTTCCTTATGCATCGTGGCTGCCATCCCTGCGAGCCTGTGCGATCCAGCCCCCTGGATCGCACAGGAAGCAGGCTGTGAGTGTATTACTGTAAGTAATGCCCCTTTCACACGAGCGGGAGACTCGCATGTCTCCCGCAACGCATCTAACAGGGCTGGACTCTGCACGGACAGGGAATCGCATAGCATTATACGCGATCCCAGTCAGTGCCGGAGTCCAGACCTGTAGATGCGTTGCAGGAGACATGCGAGTCTCCCGCTCGTGTGAAAAGGGCATAATACACTTACAGCCAATGCATTACAATACAACAGTATTGTAATGCATTGTAAAGGGGATCAGACCCCCAAAAGTTGAAAAAAATGTGAAAAAAAGTTAAAAAATAAAGTTAAAAAAATAATAATAAAAGTTTCAAGTAAAAAAAAGAAAAACGCCATTTTCCCCCGAATAAAGTAAAAAAAAATGTTAAAAAAAGAAAAAAAAAAGAAAAAGTAGGCATATTAGGTATCGCCGCGTCCGTATCGACCGGCTCTATAAAAATATCACATAATCCATCCCACCAGGTGAACACGGTAAAAAATAAAAAATAAAAACAGTGCCAAAACAGCCATTTTTTGGTCACCTTCCCCCACAAAAAGTGTAATACTACGCGATCAAAAAGGCATATTTATCCCAAAATGGTACTAATAAAATCGTCATCTCGTCCCGCAAAAAATGATACCCTACCTAAGACAATCGCCCAAAAAATAAAAAAAATATGGCTCAGAAAATGGCAACACAAAATAAAGATTTTATTCTGTTCAAAAACGCATCTAATGTGTAAAACTTTCCAGAAATAAAAAAGTTAGACATATTGGGTATTGCCGCATCCGTAACAACCTGCTCTATAAAAATATTACATGAGATGGCCCCCCAGATGAATGCTGTAAAAAAATTGTTAAAAAAATTATGCCAAAATAGCCATTTTTTTCCCTCTTGCCTCACAAAAAGTGTAATAGCAGGCGATCAAAAAGGCGTATTTGACCCAAAATGGTACCAATCAAACCGTCATCTTGTCCTGCAAAAATGATACCCTACCTGAGACAATCGCCCGAAAACTGAAAAAAATATGGCTCACTGAAAATGGCAACACAAAATAAAGATTTTTTTCTGTTCAAAAATGCATCTGTGTAAAACTTTCCAAAAATAAAAAAGTTAGACATATTTGGTATCGCCACGTCCGTAACAACCTGCGCTATAAAAATATTACATGAGATGGCCCCCCAGACGAATGCTGTAAAAAAATTGTTAAAAAAACTATGCCAAAATAGCCATTTTTTCCCTCTTGCCTCACAAAAAGTGTAATAGCAGGCGATCAAAAAGGCGTATTTGACCCAAAATGGTACCAATCAAACCGTCATCTTGTCCTGCAAAAATGATACCCTACCTGAGACAATCGCCCGAAAACTGAAAAAAATATGGCTCTCTGAAAATGGCAACACAAAATAAAGATTTTATTCTGTTCAAAAATGCATCTAATGTGTAAAACTTTCCAGAAATAAAAAAGTTAGACATATTTGGTATCGCCACGTCCGTAACAACCTGCGCTATAAAAATATCACATGAGATGGCCCCCCCAGGTGAATGCTGAAAAAAAAAAACTATGCCAAAACAACCATTTTTTTCCCTCTTGCCTCACAAAAAGTGTAATAGCAGGCGATCAAAAAGGCGTATTTGACCCAAAATGGTACCAATCAAACCGTCATCTTGTCCTGCAAAAAGGATACCATACCTGAGACAATCGACCAAAAACTGAAAAAAATATGGCTCTCTGAAAATGGCAACACAAAATAAAGATTTTATTCTGTTCAAAAATGCATCTAATGTGTAAAACTTTCCAGAAATAAAAAAGTTAGACATATTTGGTATTGCCACGTCCGTAACAACCTGCTCTATAAAAATATTACATGAGATGGCCCCCCAGACGAATGCTGTAAAAAAATTGTTAAAAAAACTATGCCAAAATAGCCATTTTTTTCCCTCTTGCCTCACAAAAAGTGTAATAGCAGGCGATCAAAAAGGCGTATTTGACCCAAAATGGTACCAATTAAACCGTCATCTTGTCCTGCAAAAATGATACCATACCTGAGACAATCGCCCAAAAACTGAAAAAAATATGGCTCTCTGAAAATGGCAACACAAAATAAAGATTTTATTCTGTTCAAAAATGCATCTAATGTGTAAAGCTTTCTAAAAATAAAAATGTTAGACATATTGGGTACCGCTGTGTCCGTAACAACCTGCTCTATAAAAATATCACATGATTTGCCCTTTCTGGTGAATGCTGTAAAAAAAATTTTTTAAAAAAACTATGCCAAAACATCTATTTTTTTCACCTTGACTCACAAAAAGTGTAATACCAAGCGATCAAAAAGTCTTATGTACCCCAAAATGGTACCAATGAAAACATCAGCTCATCCCGCAAAAAACGAGCCCCCACATAAGACAATAACTCAAAAAAATAAAAATCAGTGGCTCCCGCAAACCATTCCATTAAAATCTGTGTTGTAAAATCCATATGGCGCTCCTTCTGTTTTGAGTCCTGCCATGTGCCCCCACATCAGTTTACCACGACATATGGGGTGTTGCCGTATTCAGGAGAAAATGGGTAACAAATTATGGGCTGCTTTTCTCCTGTTACCCCTTATGAAAATACAAAAAGTTTTGGGGCTAAAGCAACATTTTATTGGAAGAAATGAAATTTTTCATTTTCATAGCCAAGTGTTTCCAAATTCCGTAAAACACTTAGGGGGTCAAAGTGGCCAGTACCCCCCTTAATATATTTGTTGAAGGGTGTAGTTTCCAAAATGGGGTCACTTTTTGAGGGTTTCCACTCTAGGGGTACGTCAGGGTCTCTCAATTACAAAATGGTGCCTAAAAACTATTTTAGCAAAATCTGCCTCCAAAATCCATATGGCGCTCCTTTCCTTCTGACCACTGCCACAAACCCATAGAGACGTTTACCACCACATATGGGGTATTTCTGTAAACTGCAGAATCAGAGCAATGTATATTGAGGTTTAGTTTGCTGTTAACCCTTACTGTGTTGCAAGAAAAAAATTATTAACATGAATAATCTACCAAAAAAGTGAAATTTTGAAATTTCACCTCCATTTTCCTTTAATTCTTGTGAAACACCTCAAGGGTTAACAAAGTTTGTAACAGCAGTTTTTTATAATTTGAGGGGTGTAGTTTCTAAAATGTGGTCATTTATGGGGGGTTTCATTATGTAAGCCCCTCAAAATCACTTTATATCTGAATTGGTGCTTAAAAAAATGGTTTTGGAAAATTTGGTGAAAATTTGAAAAATGGCTTCTAAACTTCTAAGCCCTCTAACGTCCTAAAAAAGTAAAATGACATTTATAAAATAATGCCAAGATAAAGTAGACATATGGGGAATGTAAAATAATAACTATTTTTGGAGGTATTACTATGTATTTTGAAAGTAGAGAAATTGAAATTTGGAAATTTTCCAAATTTTTGGTAAATTTGGTATTTTTTAAAAAAATAAAAATGAAATATTTTGCCAAAAATTTACTACTGTCATGAAGCACAATATGTGACGAGAAAACAATCTCAGAATGGCCTGGATAAGCAAAAGCGTTCCAAAGTTATTACCACATAAAGTGACACATGTCAGATTTGCAAAAAATGGCCTGGGCATGACGGTGAAAACAGGCCCGGGGCTGAAGGGGTTAATAATGAAATAAACAACCTTAAAGAGCCTAAGGGCCAACACACTAGCAAAGATTTTTAAATCTGTATTCAATAGATATATTGACAGATACACCTTTTTCTCTGCAGATTTTATACCTCTATCCCTATTCTTTGCTATTTATCCAGAAATTGATTGGAGAGGCTGGTAGCACCATAGTTATACTGGTTATAGAAGTAGGTAAAGCACCTGGAATAAGGGAATCATTAAGTAAATCCACAAACATAGGCAAAAGGATGGACATTTATTTTCTGTTTATTTCATATGGTACCCAGTGAAGACTGGGTATACTTAGCCATTTCCTCAAAGGCCTGTTTTAACTCCATCCAATATAACTGGAAAAACAATAAGAGACAAATACCTAACTCCCCCTCTCCATAACTTTCTTTGAAACAATATACAGTTTTTATATAAGAATAATAAGAAAAACATTTTCTCTTAATGATCTCTAATTTATTACTAAGCTGTCCATCCTTTAACCTAACAGTATGCAACACTCTTGAAGTCCATCAGTCTCCAACAGTCTGTTGGAGCAGCTTCAATAAAATACTGCATTCCTACCCAGAAAAACAAAAAAACCCTTCTTTATTATGCTTTATTAAGAATAACTTTAGATTTGTTTGGAGCCTGAACCCACTCCTCATGCAAGTTATTAATGGGATTAACAATTAATAAACTCTCTTTAGCCATAAAGTAACTAGATTCCTTAACTCTTCCTCTCATTTATCATATTTCCAAAGTAATACAGTGATCTCTTTAAAAAAGAGCCCTCTATGATGGGCCTTAAAGAAATCACAAAGTATCTGAGGTAATGACAAAAAACTATTGCAGTACATAGGATTTTTTTTATTAGTTTCCCCACCTTCCATTCCTTTCTCATTATATCAAGCCAATAGGGATGTATCCTCCTAGCTTTATCATGCATACATCCCCTTTATTCATTTTCAATATCATAGAAGCTTTATAATGATCAACCACTCCCCTAAGCTCATTTTTCATATACAGTACTAACTCTAGGGAAAAATAAATTATTACAAAATGCCAAGTCTACCATAGCAAGAGAAAGCCTCTCTATTTAGATTCAACACCCTCCAAACCTCCAAATAGCAATTAAATCTATCTTAGCATAGACTTTTTGTAATAGAAAAGAGAATATTTTTCCCACGTTAAGGACACTAAACCTTATCCTATCCAAATCTGAGTCTATTACAGTGCCTTGCGAAAGTATTGGGCCCCCTGGAACTTTTCAACCTTTTGCCACATTTCAGGCTTCAAACAAAAAGATATAACATTTTACATTTTTGGTGAAGAATCAACAAGTATGTCACAATTGTGAAGTGGAACGAAATTTATTGGATCATTTAAACTTTTTTTGTAATAATAAAACTGAAAAGTGGGGCATGCAAAATTTCCGCCCTTTTACTTTCAGTTTAGAAAACTCACTCCAGAAGTTCATTGAGGATCTCTGAATGATCCAATGTTGTCCTAAATGACTGATGAAGATAAATAGAATCCACCTATGTGTAATCAAGTCTCCTTATAAATGCACCTGCTCTGTGATAGTCTCAGGGTTCTGTTTAAAGCACAGAGACCATCATGAAGACCAAGGAACACACCAGGCAGGTCCGTGATACTGTTGTGGAGAAGTTTAAAGCCGGATTTGGATACCAAAAGATTTCCCAAGCTTTGAACATCCCAAGAAGCACCGTGCAAGCGATCATATTGAAATGGAAGAAGTATCAGACTACTACAAATCTACCAAGACTCGGCCATCCCTTTAAACTTTCATCTCAAACAAGGAGAAGACTGATCAGAGATGTAGCCAAGAGGACCATGATCACTCTGGATGAACTGCAGAGATCTACAGCTGAGGTGGGAGAGTCTGTCCATAGGACAACAATCAGTTGAACACTTCACAAATCTGGCCTTTATGGAAGAGTGGCAAGAAGAAAGACATTTCTCAAAGATATCCATAAAAAGTCTTGTTTACAGTTTGCCACAAGCCACCTGGGAGACACACCAAACATGTGGAAGAAGGTGCTCAGGTCAGATAAAACCAAAATCGAACTTTGTGGAAACAATGCTAAACGATATGTTTGGCATAAAAGCAACACAGCTCATCACCCTGAACACACCATCCCCAATGTCAAACATGGTGGTGGCAGCATCATGGTTTGGGCCTGCTTTTCATCATAAGGGACAGGGAAGATGGTTAAAATTGATGGGAAGATGGATGGAGCCAAATACAGGACCATTCTGGATGAAAACCTGTTGGAGTCTGCAAAAGACCTGAGACTAGGACGGAGATTTATCGTCCAACAGGACAATGATCCCAAACATAAAGCAAAATCTACAATGGAATGGTTAAAAAATAAACGTATCCAGGTCTTAGAATGGCCAAGTCAAAGTCCAGACCTGAATCCAATTGAGAATATGTGGAATGAGCTGAAAACTGGTGTTCAGAAACGCTCTGCATCCAACCTCAAAGAGCTTGAGCTGTTTTGCAAGGAAGAATGGGCAAGAATTTCAGTCTCTAGATGTGCAAAACTGATAGAGACATACTCCAAGCGACTTGCAGCTGTAATCGAGGCAAAAGGTGGCGCAACAAAGGAATTAATACAAGGGCCCGAATAATTTTGCACCCCTATTTTTCAGTTTTATTATTACAAAAAAAGTTTAAATGATCCAATAAATTTTGTTCCATTTCACAGTTGTGACCCACTTGTTGATTCTTCACCAAAAATGTAAAATGTTATATCTTTTTGTTTGAAGCCTAAAATGTGGCAAAAGGTTGAAAAGTTCCAGGGGGCCGAATACTTTCGCAAGGCACTGTATACAGTTAATGTCGCCCATGAACAAAAGTAAAGCACCCCTGCTACAAAATGACTAAGGAATCCCATTACTCTAGGTGACTATGGAGGCATAAAGAATGCCTACATACATTTTGTGTTATTCAGATAGCCATGTTACAAGATATAACAACACTCTGTGTCTATTTTAGCCTTAACGAACTTACATTTTATCTTATGATGAATATACACACTAACTTATACTAACTCCCCTACAATAAGTTTTTATAACAATGAAATTTGTGACTGGACAAACGTCTCTTTATTCTCAGGGCTCGTCAATAGAGACGTGCAAATTTCTGAAAAATTTGATTCAGCTGCTTCTCTGAATTTTACAAAGAAATCAGATTTGTGATGGAGTTGTATGTAGCGAGTGCAATGAAGTCATTAAACCCCTTAGATGTTGCAATCTTCACTGATTGCAGCACCTGATGCTATAAATGAGGCCTTTCAGGGGTTAATCAGGTTAAAAAAAACATACTCGCCTTACTATTTGCTAATAGAGATGCCGCCGATGATATCTTGATTGACGACGCCTTGCAAAATCTCTCGTGGTGACTTGATGGTGTCATCTCATCATCACTCTGACCGGGTGCAGTGAG
>ONZH01012556.1:0-110431 GCA_900303285.1 Rhinella marina
GACAACCACATGGGTTTGTCCAGCAGATGCTGATCTCGTCACTATCCTTACCTAGGCTGCATTTGAAGCAGACGGGGGCTCCCTAGGTTTCATCATCATTCCACCTTTACACTAAGCTAAGTAAATAAACTTTACTATTTTATTTTTAATCAATTTGTTTGTGTCTGGGTCATCAGTATACTGTAATTATCATTAAGCAATAACTCATTTGCATACACCATACGACTACCTCACCCCCCCGACACCTGTGTCTCGCCATTGTCCACCACCTCCTCAGACAACACTGGTAGATCCACACTGTCAGCACACGGAAACAGCAAAAGGTCTTGCGAATTGGGGCAGAGAATGTTGTGGGCTAGCACATCAGGGAAGGGGTGACTATGGGGTTCCAGGGAGTACGTGACCACATGCAATATCCATTTAAAAGTCATGCCACACTTGATCGAGCTCATAATTGAGAATTGTACCGGTTGATGCTAAATTTTTAAGTTGGGGTCCTGCGTCGTCATTCTAACTCCATCCGGCTGTTGTCACCACCACACAAGCTAGCCCCAGGGGGCACTCCCCTGGCTCTTCCAGCTCAACCTCCTTCCCCCCAGCCTGCCCCCCCACCTACAGGCCCTCTCTCTAATTCCAGTTCCAAGTTTTATTAGCGCATACTGCATACATTTTTATTGTTGGGATAGGTGTGAAAAATAATATTACTTGCGAATCTATATTGCCCAACATTGGATACGGTAGCAAGTAGAAGACCAAACACATGCTGCTCACAGGGTTCCGCAAATTCCTGGTCCACCCGCAATTCCTTGTCCACAATGTCAAGGAGGACGAGGTTCTGTGGATGAGCAACAAGTCCTTCTGTACTGAAATCGCCGACAAAGTCTCCATCTAAGAACACACAGACCATTGTGGAGAGAGCGGCACAGCTCGCCATCAAAGTGATGAACCCCAACGCCAGACTGCGCAGAGAAGATAACCAATAAATATCTCTGTGGTTATTTTTGCTAAATAAAAGTTAACTAAACCCCCCAAAAAATTAATCTGTTCCTGTGCCTGATCCACCCAAGTTGAATCTGTCCCATCATGAGAAAGTCCCCCCCAAGGAGTCCCCACTGTAACTTGCTTCCCATACGACTACCTCACCCCCCGACACCTGTGTCTCGCCATTGTCCACCACCTCCTCAGACAACACTGGTAAATCCACACTGTCAGCACACGGAAACAGCAAAAGGTCTTGCGAATTGGGGCAGAGAATGTTGTGGGCTAGCACATCAGGGAAGGGGTGACTATGGGGTTCCAGGGAGTACGTGACCACATGCAATATCCATTTAAAAGTCATGCCACACTTGATCGAGCTCATAATTTACGACTGTTCCGGTTGATGCTAAATTTTTAAGTAGGGGTCCTGTGTCGTCATTCAAACCTCCTTCCCCCCAGCCTGCCCCCCCCCCACCTACAGGCCCTCTCTCCAAACAATTTACGTCTTTGTCCTATCTTTCTCTCTCTCCAAACCATTTTTCCGGATAGCTGCCTTATACGGTTTTAAACTGAGTAGTATACATACCACAGTTGATCAATCTCATAATTTACGACTGTACTGGTTGATGCTAAATTTTTCAGTCGGGGTCCTGCGTCGTCATTCTAAATCCATCCGGCTGTTGTCACCACCACACACGCTAGCCCAGGGGGCACTCCTCTGGCTCTTCCAGCGAAACCCTCCTTCCCCCCACCTACAGGCCCTCTCTCCATACTATTTACCCGGATAGGGGACGTATTAGATATTGTACTGATGTTTTTTTTGTGTCTTCTTGTAATTGCCTCCTGACCTGTGATAGGCAGAGCATGGACACATCCCCTTAGCTGCAGTGGGAAAGACACTCCCCTGGCCAGAGCAAGCTCTTTTTCCGTTTTCCGTGTTCGAAAAATCCATTAAATATAGGGTCCCAAGATAGGGGACGTATACGGTATGAAACTGAGAAGAATCGATACCATACGGGTTAAAGCAACAGTTTTCCCAAATCCATCCGGCTGTTGTCACCACCACACACGCTAGCCCAGGGGGCACTCCTCTGGCTCTTCCAGCGAAACCTCCTTCCCCCCACCTACAGGCCCTCTCTCCAAACAATTTTCCCGGGTATGGGGACGTATTAGATATTGTACTGATTCTGAATTGCCTCCTGCGATATACTGGAATCGAAACCTGATCAACTGCTTGGGAAGTAGCTATGCTCACCACTATACCACCAGCAGGCACAGCAACTGATAAGAACAGATACTAAACTTGATGTCAGCTGCAGTGCCAGCATGAGTAGTGGTGTCACCTGCAGGCGGTGATGGACCTTCGTTGCACCTAGTTGGGTGCTTCCCTAACATGTGATGGGTATTTGCCTCGCCTTTCTTGGTCTGGGTGAGCACAATTGCCATGAGGGTAACCACCAGGCTGTTGCCTGAGAATTTGGGGTAATGGTGGGATTAGGCAGCCTCAGAGGCATTCATGCATGCTGCCCCTGCTGTTTCCTGTCCATTTCCATGGTGTTTCCATCATTTTCTGAGGTTTCCAGGTTTTCACCCATCCTTCCCTAGGCAGACCCTTGGTCCCCCGCAAAAATGCTCGAGTCTCCCATTGACTTCAATGGGGTTCGTTATTCGAAACGAACACCCGAGCATCGGGAAAAGTTCGACTCGAATAACGAGCACCCGAGCATTTTAGTGCTCGCTCATCTCTAAATGACACAAATATTATATTTTCACATGATCTGCTGCCCTCTGGTTTTTATGTGTGTTTGTCAGATGTTTTTATCACATACAGAAATATAATTGCAATCATATTATGAGTAACAAAAGCTTATATTGACAGTTAGAATGAGTTAATGCAGCAAGTCAATATTTGCAGTGTTGACCCTTCTTCTTCAGGACCTCTGCAATTCTCCCTGGCATGCTCTCAATCAACTTCTGGACCAAATCCTGACTGATAGCAGTCCATTCTTGCACAATCAATGCTTGCATTTTGTCAGAATTTGTTGGTTTTTGTTTGTCCACCCGTCTCTTGATGATTGACCACAAGTTCTCAATGGGATTAAGATCTGGTGAGTTTCCAGGCCATGGACCCAAAATCTCTATGTTTTGTTCCCTGAGCCATTTAGTTATCACCTTTGCTTTATGGCAAGGTGCTCCATCATGCTGGAAAAGGCATTGTTGATCGCCAAACTGCTCTTGGACGGTTGGGAGAAGTTGCTCTCGGAGGACATTCTGGTACCATTCTTATTCATGGCTGTGTTTTTAGGCAAGACTGTGAGAGAGCCGATTCCCTTGGCTGAGAAGCAACCCCACACATGAATGGTTTCAGGATGCTTTACAGTTGGCATGAGACAAGACTGGTGGTAGCGCTCACCTCGTCTTCTCCGAATAAGCTGTTTTCCAGATGTCCCAAACAATCGGAAAGGGGATTCATCAGAGAAAATGACTTTACCCCAGTCCTCAGCAGTCCACTCCCTGTACCTTTTGCAGAATATCAGTCTGTCCCTGTTGTTTTTTTCTGGAGAGAAGTGGCTTCTTTGCTGCCCTCCTTGAGACCAGGCCTTGCGCCAAGAGTCTCCGCCTCACAGTGCGTGCAGATGCACTCACACCTGCCTGCTGCCATTCCTGAGCAAGCTCTGCACTGCTGGTAGCCTGATCCCACAGCTGAAACACTTTTAAAAGACGGTCCTGGTGCTTGCTGGTCTTTCTTGGGTGCCCTGGAGCCTTTTTGGCAACAAGGGAACCTCTCTCCTTGAAGTTCTTGATGATGCGATAGAGTGTTGACTGAGGTGCAATCTTTCTAGCTGCGATACTCTTCCCTGTTAGGCCATTTTTGTGCAGTGCAATGATGACTGCACGTGTTTCTTTAGAGATAACCATGGTTAACAGAAGAGAAACAATGATGCCAAGCACCAGCCTCCTTTTAAAGTGTCCAGTGGTGTCATTCTTACTTAATCATGACAGATTGATCTCCAGCCCTGTCCTCATCAACACCCACACCTGTGTTAATGGAGCAATCACTGAAACGATGTTAGCTGGTCCTTTTAAGGCAGGGCTGCAATGATGTTGAAATGTGTTTTGGGGGATAAAGTTCATTATCTAGGCAAATATTGACTTTGCAAGAAATTGCTGTTAAGCTGATCACTCTTTATAACATTCTGGAGTATATGCAAATTGCCATTATAAAAACTGAAGCAGTAGACTTTGTAAAAATTAATATTTGTATCATTCTCAAAACTTTTGGCCATGACTGTATTTGGAGCAATGAGATATGCGCCGTAGGCAGTGACTCCTTGTTCAAGCCTTGCATGCTAATGGAAATTATGACCAGGACAAAATCCTATATTTTACATATAATCCAGAATATACACCTACTCCAAAATGTCATTTGGGACGGTACAAGAAAATGTACCTTTACTGTGCCCTTAAGAAGACCTGTCACATCTCCTGACATGTCTGTTTAGTAAAAACATCTTTTCTTAGATCTCTATGTTGTCTTTTTCCTCTGTTATTTCTCCTAGAAATGTATGAATAAATTGAGAACTGGGTATTACCAGCAGGGGGCATCTCCCTGCACAGTTTCATATTGTTCAATAAGTGCTGCTTGTATCAAGCTATGTTGGACACACCCATATGGCAAGGCAAATGGTAACACCCAGCTGTCAATTTATTCATATATAGGAATAACATAGAAAGAGCACTGTGCAGAATTACTAGATACAATGTGCCAGACATGTCAAGAAAGATGACTGGGTTCTCTTAAAAAAATAAAAATAATAATAAATATATATACAGTATATACCTTATACAGTTGTCACATTTAACTGAGATATGTACTCGGTCTCCCTAGTGATTTGAAGGCAATAACGCTACAAAAAATAGCAATATTAAAAACGCTATTTATGGCATGGAAACTAATATCAACAAGAAACCCCTTCCAAGAGTCAATGGATTAATCAAACTTAAAAAAAAGGATTTTGTTTGAATCTGTCATGTCCAGATCACGGGCAAATATTTGTAAAAATGGATGACATTAAACAACATATCAGAAAATTAAATTAAACAGGGTCCATCTCAGAAGCTTCCTCCTTAAAGGTATTTGTGTTTTTTTTCCTTTAAAATGTCAGGGAGGGTTTGGGGTGGTTATTTCATCTTCTGGATTTGTATTTGGAAGATTGTAATAATAAAAAAAGATGCCCTAAGTTAAAGGTTTCCTTACTGCTGGTTTCCCTTTAAACTTAAACAACTATACAGATATCTGCTCTGCTTTATACACCAGCCATATGTCTCCCTAGATAATGTAAGTGCCAGAGTACTCCCATAAAGTTCCCTCACAGACAGTGCCAGACAATGAGGGGCATTAATCAAGCTATTTAAGCCCCTATTCTGGTGCTAAAAAGGCACCAATTATGGCGCATGCAAAAAAAGGGGCTTGGGCTAAGGCTACTTTCACACTTGAATTTTTGCTGGATCCGGCAGGACTCAGCAAAAACACTTCCGTTACTGAGAATACAACCATTGGCATCCGTTATGAACGGATCCGGTTGTATTGTCTTTAACATAGCAATAACATCATGAACTCCATTGAAAGTCAATGGCGGTCGGATCCGTTTTCTGTTGTGTCATATTGTGTCAGAGAAAACCGATCCGTCCCCATAGACTCACATTGTGGGTCATGACGGATCCGTCTTGCTCCACATCCCATGATGGAAAGAAAACAGCAGCATGCTGTATGGGAAAGCAACCAAATGGAACTGAATACATTTTGGAGCACTCCCTTGTCTTCAGTTACATTTTGTCCGCATTGAAAATGTAAACGCAAGTGTGAAAGTAGCCTTAGTGGGAGGGGACGGAGCCTATCACGGCATGTCGGATTTACTGTAATATGCGAGAAACCGGTGTAAGTTATAGCTGAAGTCTATGCCAGCCTTGAGCTGGTGCAGATTTGAGTCTCTGGTGCATGGAGTGCTAGAGATGTGCAGAATTTATTAAAGGGGTTGTCTCACTTCAGCAAATAGTATTTATCATGTAGACAGAGTTAATACAAGGCACTTACTAATGTATTGTGATTATGCATATTGCTTCCTTTTGCTGGCTGGATTCATCACATTACACACTGCTCGTTTCCATGGTTATGACCACCTGCAATCCATCCATGGTGATTGTGCTCACACACTATAGAAAAAAATACCAGCCTATCTAGTGGCCGGGATTGTGGGAGTGCAAATAGGCTGGTGCTTTTTCCTGTAGTGTGCAAGCAGGACCACCACGGATGGATTGCAGGTGGTCATAACCATGGAAACGAGCAGTGTATGATGTGATCGAAAAATGAATACAGACAGAAAAGGAAGCAATATGGCCAATCACAATACATTAGTAAATGCCTTCTATTAGCTTCCTCTTCATAATAAATACTAGGTTATTTGCTGATGTGAGACAACCCTGTTAATGTATATCTCATTCCTGCACAGAGAGATCAAGGCTGGTGTATAGGAACCCCAGTCTTGATAAATCTCCCCCAAAATGTTAAAATAAAAGAAAAACATATTTTCAGCTGGCCATATACATTCAACAGCTCTCTCTCCAGAATCTCCCATACACATTTGGTTCGGCCAAACATATATGTGTTATCAAAGGGGAGAGAGGAGAAAGCTGCTGCCAGACACTTCTGTCCTGGGAGAACAAAAGGTTTGGGCGAAATTATTTTTTTTTTCAATTTTATTATCGGTCTGAGTAGAATCGGTAGCTCCCCATTACTCATTAGGTTGTCTGCTGAATTAACCTTCTTGGTGAGGTTGGCCAAAAATACGTCAAGGTGTATGGGGGCCTTTACTTGCTTCAGACGGACATGTAAGCAGTCAACAAGTGGTCACTGAAATGTCACCTCATCCCCTAGATCTCTAATCGCAGAAATTGTCACTAGGAAGAAGTTCATTCAGTGGATTGATGGGTGACTGGTCCGAGTCCAAGTTGTCTCCTCCTCGATTTATCTTCTGTGTCTGATATTTCCTTGTCTTATAGCTATCCTTTCATCTTTTATGGAGTCAATATGCCATAAACGTCTTTGGCCTGTACCAGTCTGAAATGTAACCCTGAACTTGCAAGGGCATTATATTCTATAATTATGCTCTCATCCATCTATGTGCATGTGTTTTTGAAGGAAGAGAGGCCTCCCGTTATTTTCTGGGCAGAGTTAAGAAACCGGCAGGGCAGAAATGTTTTTCTCATAGCAGTCCCTGTAGTGGGAAAACAGCAAAGCCGCCTGTGCTGTGTTCATGCTGAGAATTAACCGTAGCTGCCCAGTACCTGTACATTTACTGTACATCAGACATCTGCTACCATAAAGGTCAATGACCCCCTCATTAGGAGAAATGTGCCTCAAGGGCATTCTACCCCTGCTCAGATAATAGGCTAGAACAGAGGCAGTAATTTGTGCATGATGCTATCCACCAGTGTAAATACAGCTTGATACACATTATAAAAGGTATACATTTAATCCATTTTATCAATAGCAATATATACCACATCAACTCTTTCTGCTTAAAGAATTCAAGCAAATGTGTAATTTCACAGATGTTCTCCTAAAGTTATTTAAAAAACACAACCTCTGAATACACATTATTGTAAATGAAACTCTACGTACACCTTTGGATTTGTATCGCTCCAATGCATCTAAAGTACTCTAAACAGGTTTAATTAAATATCTCCCACTATTTTGTGTCTAGAGCTCTGAGGCTGTATTCATACAGCAGTGAAAAATGGCCCTGTGAAGGCAGATTTTTAACGGCTGTAAAAATCGCCATTCCCCATCATTGTGGCCTGGTGCCTGCTGTATCACACAGCTGGCACCTGCCGCATATGAACAAGGTGCACCACAGCAATCCACTTCATACGTACATTCCCTCACGTATCATCACATACGTGTGTACGGCCATTTCTCAGAAAAGCATCAATGAAAATCTGGCCATTAAAAACAAACCATTTTGCCGGTTTTAACAACTTTTTTTTCAAAGTCATGTGAATGTAGTCTAATGCAGACCTATGTGTCTCCATAGTTAAAGACTGCAAACAAACCCTACATAGTATGATCATGAAGTCCTACTACAATCCATCTGTGCCCTACCTTTAACTAAAATATTTTCAGTAGTTACAGTGCAGATCTCTGAGAGTTTGAATGAAGTGGTGGTCACACATGCTCATTGGCACTCAATTCAAGGTTTATATGGCTACCAGCTTAAGTAGGCCATAAGGCTACTTTCACACTAGCGTTTTTAAATTCCGGTATTGAGTTCCGTCATAGGGGCTCAATACCGGAAAAAAACGCTTCAGTTTTGTCCCCATTCATTGTCAATGGGGACAAAACTGAACTGAAGACAACAGAATGCTCCTGAAAGCATTCCGTTCCGTCTTCAGACCGGAGAACAAACCGCAGCATACTGCGGTTTGCTCTCCGGTCCAGGCATCCGCACCAAGACGGATCCGGAATGACCCCCAATGCAAGTCAATGGGGACGGATCCGTTTGGTGTGACACACCAGTAATCCGGATCTGTCCTCCATTGACTTGCAATGGGGGGTCATTCCGGATCCGGCTACAGAGAAACAGACAGACAGACATACATACATACATAGACATACATACATACAAATACATACTCACATACTCCAGCCAGGGACGCCGGCAGCATGTCTCCACGCGCCTCCTGCGTGCAGGTATGACATTTCCCCACTGCGCCCAGCAGAGGGCGCTGTGGGGAATCGTCATCACTGCGCGCAGGAGGCGCGTGAAGACGTGCTGCCAGCGTCCCGGGCTGGAGTTTGTAAGTATGTATGTGTTTGTGTGTATGTGTGTGTATGTATGTTCTCTGTGTATGTGTCAACATGTGTGGGGCCGGAGTGCTGCTCCGGCTCCACACATGTGTCAGCGGCAGTACGGATCCGTCGGCACCCTTTAGGTGCCGGATCCATGCTGCCGCTAGTGTGAAAGTAGCCTAAGCCCTCAGCTCTACTGTCCTGCTTTGCTGTGTCCATAGTAAGTGCTAACTTTCTATGTTATCATGTGCTGTGCGCCTACACACTGCCAGGATCCAGACATCTCTGACAGTATCAGATAGTGTAGGGACAAATCTCTTGACAATGGAAATGGTAATGCTCAGTTGTCAATTTGGGCTGAGCTACATGAAGATGTTTACTAAATCAGGCATGTTAGGTGGCAGCTCTACTATAAATCCAGTGACTCACGGATAATATTTTCTCTGACTGTAATTGCTCGCTATACTTTTTTGTCTCCATCCAGCCCAGACTGCTATGACCACCTCTGATGACTGCAGTTTACATCTTTGACCCCTGGCTACTGCAGCCATACCCCAGCCTCTGTAATAACATAAATAAAAACAGATCCCTGAATAAACCCCATAAACGGATACAGATCCAAAACTGCCTCAACTATTACAGTCCCCAGACCAGAGCCCCTTTAAAAGATGTAGATCCCAGAACAGAAGTAAATACATATCCCCAAAGTAGACCCTCTACATTCAGACCCTAAATAAATTCAGACCCCAGACACCCTAAATACAGACCCACAATGGACCTCCTAAATAAATTCAGATGCCAGATCCCTTAATGAAAACGGATGGATTTCTTGTGACTGCCGTGGCATCCCAGTCATTTCTATGGGATCCCCGCTACCCAGGGATCCGGTGCGACAACTGTCGCCCTGTAGCCCTAGCCTTACCCATCAGCTCACTCTCAACCTACAACTCCATGCTGCTCTCCCTTCTGGCTTCAGTGTCTGCATATATACTTAATATAACTTTATCTGTACATGATTTTTAACAGTACCAAGACATGTTAATGTGAACTTATCTGCAGCTCCTGATGATCATTGCACAAAAAAAGTTTTGTCATGTTTTTTGCTGAATCAAGTCTTTGGTAACTTTGCATGGACTTGAGCCATGCATGGCTGTTCCATCAGACCCATGGAAATTCAGTGGAGCAACAGAGTGGATATGACCACCACTCCATTTAGACTCTTGCAGTTGTATAGTGAAGTGGAATGGGTGGCTAGGAACCAAAGTTCTAGTGAGTCCAATGGAAGGTCTAGGACAACATGGCACAGAAACAGAAATTAGGACTTTAATCCAGCACGCAACCTTTTGGGAAACACTATGGGAAAGATTTAAGTCTAGTCTCCTGCGCTGTCAGAGGATTCAACTAATTTATGACAAGGCAGAGATTTCAGAGATTTCTGTCTTGATATGTGCCTGAAAACAGGCGCAAATGACAATAAATGTAGTGTACCTGCTGGTCCTTCCTACTCCTCCTTTCAGAAAGTGCCAAGAGTGATTTATTGCAATTGGAGTTTAAAAAGTCACAAAAACAAGGTTTGCACCTTTTTTTTGGCTAAAAAAGAGGTGCAAGAAGATCATAAATCTCATGTTATGCTTTTATGAGATATGTGATAGCATGCCTCTATCCTGTGATAAATGTCCTTCTAGGAAAAACCCCTTTAATATTTCCGCACACGTTACTGTAAGGCAGTGGCTGATAGAACAAGTGCTGGGTGCCAATGGATGTTTCAACAAGTCACTCTGCTTGACCAATGTAAGTGTCCTGGCGCTCACTGCAAAGCTTTTTAAGTGTTAATGTCACTGTATTTCATGAATTGCATTCATGTATTATCTATCCCATAATCTGTGTATTGAGAGGGAGCAATGGGAGGTCCCTAGTGGCTAGGCAGGGCTTGCACCAACCCCTCCTCTCTAGCAGGAAATAGAATTAAGTTCAATGTGAGCTGCAGACCTGTACGCAGCAAGTGGCAGCGTGGAGCAGAGTCACAGGAAAGCTGACAGGAGCAGACTGGGAACTTAAAGTGGCCCTGGAAAAAATACTAAAAGTGGCCCCATTTTGTAGTTGGGTCCAAATTGATGGAAAGCAGGGCCAGCAATACCATATTGTGGCACAATATACCATCCCAACAGAGCCAAATACCACAGTCCATCACAATATACTGTCAGCAGCACAAAATACATCCCAAAAAACTTCCATTGAGAGGCTGTGAGTAGGGCCGATGTGGCCCCCTGGGCATCGGCCCACCGGGAAATTTCCCTGTAAGGTCTATGGCCAATCCACCCTTGGAAGCTGACTTTTCCTGGAGGATTACAAGAATAAAAAGGGACAATTTATGTGCCAACTATTGAAAGAAAGAGACTTTACAAAAGGTTGAAGGGTCATATTAAAGGGGTTTGTGGACTACTTTGTCAGAGAAAGTTAACTACACTTAAAATGATGCTAAAGTCATCTCTGCATGTGGCAGAAGAATAACAAGCTTCCAGGTTACCAACAAAGAGGACAGAAAGGAATCCACTATCTACCGACTGTACTCCACTTAGGATACTGGGGTATCTAAGCATTTCCAGAGAAGGAGAAATTGCACTTGTAAGTCCTGGAAAGGATATATTGCAGTGTTAGATTAAAAAGGAAAAAAACTTCCATACACAGCTTTGGGAATTGCGTATACCAACTGTGAAATCTGCATTTGATATACACCGTGCCTGTAGGACTTATGCATTGACTGCTGCAGTAAAGTACAGTAAAATTGTTGCAACTAACCTGGCCTCCTCATTGCTTCTTGCACTACTTCTACACTGTATAGTGTTGGCTTTAGCTTACCTTGCAACATAAAACCTTCAACCTCAAGGTTACCTCGACTCTCGTCAGACAAGAGGACCCTAGAATAAAAGCGTGCTCTGAAGGGAAGAACTGATGCGCCCTTCCCATCACTGCACGCCCTCCCAGGGAGCTTCAAAACTGTGAGTGCGACTATTTTGTTTTAAAGCCCGAGGAGTGTGCTTTCCTAACCGTGCAACAAAATTGTGCTGCATGCCACACAAAAAACGTGCACTAGGTTGCAGTCTATCATAGGCCCTCTCCGTAAGAGAAGGGCCCCCCATAAACTTTTCCCAGTCACTCCAGGTCAGAAGGAACCTGCAAGGGAAAGGACAAAAAGGCAATCCCCAGACGAAGCCAGGAATACCCCATAGCAACCCTCAGCCAAAGCCAAGGGTACCCCCGTCTGTGCTCCAGCTTCCACCTAGGCTTCCACCCCAGGAGTTGGCACGGAGCACATTTGGACTCTCGTCAAAGGGGGAGCCCAAGGGCTTATGCAGAGGGGTAAGGAACCTGATGGTCACACAGACTGAGGAACCTGATGGTCACACACACGCCCTTAGACCTGAGGGGTTAACCCATAACGGTGCCGCAACCCTGAAAATCCTAGCGACAAACAAATGTGGAAAAGTGAACACATAGTAAACATACAAAATAAATAAGCTCATCCCGGACATTCGGTCAGAATTATAAAAATTCCTCCTCTTTACGCCAGGCCTAATGGCTGGGCAAACAATAGAGGTGTGTGCTCAAAATGCGTGAAAGTGAAGTGCGTGCAAATGTGCCATTACTCAGTGTGCTCCCAACCCCATTGACTTCAGGCACGCCAGTATCATCACTCCTGGGGCACTTCTGCACCTTGGCTTTCAAACACATCTCAGCCCCTGGCTTCGATCTGGCATTACCTTGGTCACCTACCATATGGCACTAATGGCCAAAGGTGTACACCTCAGGAATGCCGTGTGGCTCTCTGGCCTACATCCTGGTGGCCCGCACTAAACCACCAGGACCTGATAGGAACAGATACTACACTTGATCTTAGCCAAAAGGTGCGACCACTGCTACACCCATCTGGCCACTCATACATATGCCCCTGTGGCCTGCAGATGCAGGGCTAGGACATTGAACTGAGTCTTTTACTTCAAGGTGAAGGAAAGCCTAGCCATACCTCTGTGCTGCTCTATTGCTATATTTAGACCCTTTTCTGTGAAATATGCTTTAATGCAGCAAGGAAAAAAATGCATAATGCATTTGAGAAAATGATTACCTTGTGCACATTAAAAAAGACTCATCTCCCTACAGGTCTGCCCCTCGGAGGGTATCATTGTATGGACATTAAGCATGATACCAGGCAGAACTGGAACATATGTCTCCAGCCTAACGTATTCATTAATTAGCAGTATTCTATATAGAATCTTATTCCAATTATTCTTCATGGCTGATCATACATCAGGGCAATTGATTGCCTAACCTTACCTCTAATCAATCATTTTGTCTCGACTGTCTCAGAGTCCACCAGTTTGGAAAGAATAATATCTTTCAATCTGTTATATCCGCTCCTAATAAGAAAAAAAAAAGCTGGCTATCAATAACTTTGAGACTTTTGCAAGCAGCTTATGTTAGTGAAGATCTGTTTTTGTCCTATTTTCATGCTACTGGTGTATTCTTTACAATTTTCCCCCTTTTCATTTCTCTCCTTCTTAATCCCTTGCTATCCCATATCTTACTGATTTGTGTTTGGGGTGTTTTACTGCTCGCTTCCACAGAATTTTTTTTAAAGCAGCCAGACTACAGGTTGCTGCCTTCCATCTGTTTTATTGAGATACTTCTCCACTGGGTGACGTGAAGTCAGTCTCTTTACTACTGGAAAATTTAATTAGTGGAAAATAATGTGCACTTTTGGCAGAAACAGAATCGGGATAAGAATGTTTTTTATAGAACATATTTACACAGTTAGCGCTGTGTGGGGAAGCAAGAATGAGCCGAGGCTGTGAGCTGTGTTAGGAGGATGTGAAATAGGATATTTAAGGGTAGCATCAGTAGGTAAGCAGTAATACAGTAAGTAAAGACACTGGAAGAAATTTTTCATCCCCCACGACACTTTTCTGGTGTAAAAAGGTTGCAATCTAGGCACACTACTTTCCATGGCTCATTTATCATCATTTATGCCACTTTTGAGGCTCAAATGATGACTGAAATCTCCACCAGCTAAGAGCTGGCGTACAGGTCGACCTAGCAGCACTAACTAAAATTACCCGATCGTCCGTCGGCACAGGGGAAATCAAGACCGACATCCAAATGTCTTGATAAATGACCCCAATGATATGTGTATATATATATATATATATATATATATATATATAGACCCAACCTTATGTTGGATGATGCCTTATCTGTTGGGATCCTTATATGGTAGATTGTCATACAGTATATGAACATCTATATCATGTGCCATATAGTAAGGTACCTAAATTACAGTGTCATATGTGGCCAAGTAACGCTTCAGTACATCTTGCTAAATAACATTATTACCACACTGAGGGGTGTACCTAGTCTTTCTGCTGCCTGAAGCGAAAACTTAATTGGGCCCCCCCCCCATGCCAATTTCTTAACCTAACTCCTTTGCCACAATTAAAGAGCTCATTGCCCATGGCCCTTCCGCTGCCCCGCTCTTGCCCCTATCTGGTGTTGCCTGAGGCGATTGCCTCACCTGGCCTCATTGGTGGTGCACCCCTGGCCACACCAGAACAGTGCAAAAAAAAAAAAACAACAGCTGTACAGTGAATTTTTACGGGATGACGATCATCAGCGAACATTGGTATGAACGTTCAATCATCCAATCTTTGCTACATGTAAAAATGCCATTGACATTTTTATTTAAGTGAGGACACTAAAAATCTTTGTTGGCAACACATGAACCTTATATACAGGGGACGTATTGCAAAGAAACAGACTGGATTGGGATGAATGACAGTATTCACAATTTATTGTCCCCATACTTACAATAATAGGTGCACGTGAACGTGAATTGACATGTTGTGTCTCCGATCAGCAGAAATAACACCATACAATGTTCAAATAATACCATCATACAGTGGTCAAAACTGATATATAATTAGTATTAAAATTTTGTGGTCAATTGGGCGCCAGGAAAACTGCCGGCATCCACTTGAGCAGGCACATCTCATGCAAGCCGTACGAAGGTACAGATTGTACGCCACTAAGGCCAGGCTAACACAGCATTACGGAAAGACAATGTCCAGTCGATGAATGTGACAGTAATAATGTGTGTATGTGTGTGTCTGTGTGTCACAGGTTATATCGTAGTTGGATGGATTATGCTGTTCTTCACCCATTTCACTTCTCCGTCTGGGTGGCAGATGCAAATAGTTTAGGAAATGAGATTGCTGGGTATTCATTTCCACAGATCAGCAAAGTAAGAGCATCTCTGGCTGGTCTCTGCCAAGAGCCTCTGCAACATCCATCACTTCACATCCAATAAATTAAAGTGCTATTAAAATTCAATGGTAATTGTTTTTCATGTTTCAGAGACAGGAGCCCTTAAATTTCAATTTGTTTAGCAGATGATGAATCCATGTTGAGCAGTGCTTCATGGAGGGGGTGCGAAATGACTGAACGGGTGAGCGCAGCCCATCTCCAGAATTGTCATTGGCACTTTCAGGTTCATTTATCAAGGTTGCCCATGTGCATATACATGTTAATGGGCTACAGTTAAACACAGGCCACGTACAAATACAAATAGGAAATGAAAAAAAAAAAGAGAATTAAAGTTTGGTCATTTTTACTCAAAGACGTAGTTTAGGCTGAGTTCTCACTTCAGTTATTTGATCAGGTTTTTCCATTAGTTATTGTGAACCAAAACCAAGTGTGGGTCAAAAACACAGAACAGGTACAGATCTTTCCATTATAGCTGGTCTCTGAGTAGGCTTCACTACTGGTTTTGGCTCACAATAAGGCTACATTCACACAACTGCATGTATTTTGCGGTCCGCAAAATGCAGATCCGCAAAAAATATGGATGACGTCCATGTTACATCCGTATTGCATCATTTTTTTTATTTTGCAGATCCATTGTAACAATGTCCTCATCCAATCCGCAAAAGAAACACAACAGACACGGAAACAAAATCATTTCTTGTGAATGTAGCCTGACTGATGGAAAAAACTGATCAAATAACTGAATTTATTATTGAAGTTACGGAAGTCAAAACGGAAACCTTTAAGAGGCATTCTATTTTTGATTCTTCATAACAGAAGTCTATGAGCAGCATTATGAATCTGTCTGCTTTCCGTTATGCAGAACGAAAAAAAAGTCGAGTCAAAAGGACTTTGTTTTCCGTCTTGCATAACGAAAACAAGATGGATCCATTATGACTGCCCATAGACTTCTTATGACAGATCAAGACGGAATGCCTCTTAAAGGCTTCCGTTTTGACTTCCGTCTTATGGATTCCCTTATTTTCCATTATAACCATGTTATAACAGAAAACAATAACGGAATCAATAACGTTGATGTGAACTCACCCTTACTCAGCCCACCTAAAACTGAAGTAAACACTGTGTGCTGCTAATGGTAAATGTCATAAAGTTGATCTCACTTCTGGCATTAAAATAAGTATCAGGCCTCTAGTGAGCAGCTTTCTAATCGTCCGCACTACTGATATAGAAAAGTAAGCAACTGATCTGCAAGACTTTAGCCACACATCATCTCCCAACACTATCATATTAAAGAAGAACTCCCGACAAAAATTTTATTCCATGTCCTGCTAGAAATGTACATGATATAATCTGTAGTGAATGTCATTTTCTTACCAGTGTCTGAATTTTTGACTTATATCATCCTGAAGTTTCTTATCTGTGTCATGTGACCAGCAATTAGACCCACCAACTCACACATAGACTTATGTGTAGACAGGAAGTCTAATTCTCCATGTATTCCTATGAGACTGAAAGTGAGGCTCCCATAGGAATGAATAGAGCAGTTACTGGCTTTCTGTCCTGGGTCAGTTGGAGGTCAGGGAGTTGGTCACATGACCCAGCTACAATAAGAAGAGAGGTTTTTACTCACAGAAACAGTCACTGATAAGAAAATGACAATCACTACAGATTATATCATGCACCTTTCTAACAGGTCAGAGAATAAAATTCTTTAATTTCTTCTTCACTTGCTCATTGTATCCCCAAATTTCGATAGATCTGACACTTTTTTCTTCTTTTCTAAAGCTTCACAGGTGCCAAACTGTAACAAATAAACCAACACATGACAATATTGGACGACCAAAGCCCAATATGGACTATACTCCATACGACAGAGAAAGTCGGTGTGCGTCTCTCAAAGGTGAGGTTCAATTCCTCAAAAAGAGCGAATTAAATAGATAATCCAAAATAGTAAGCAGATGGAAACAGCATTCAAGTTATTATAACCTTAGTGATCCTTTATTTCAGGTAAAATTTCAGAAGCATGAAGAATCACTAAGGTTATAATTGGAAGTGATGTCTCCATCTGCTTTTTATTTTGGAATATTTAATGGGCACTGATCGATTTTAGATATAAAAGATGAAATTAACTGATAACACAATCATGCTTCTGTAGTGTTTGATGTCAGGTCTTGTACACAATCTGAAGTGCATTTCATTGCACTTTTTTTTTTGTTGTCAGCTTCCCACTACAACGTATGCTATATTAAATGGTGCCATTAGAAACCACAACTTGTTCTGATACTGCTATAGTTATGGTTCCTTGAGAGTAGGTAGTAAAAAAAGAAAATGAAAACATGGAAAATGGCTCTGTCAGGTAAGGTTTAAGATTAAAGGGGTTGTCCAGATTCAGGTCTGAACCCAGACACAACTCGATCTGCACTCATTGACCATGAATGAGTTTTTCGTACAGGGCAAGGGAATTTTCTTGAGATCTGGTGAAGTACCAGGCTCGCTATGGGTAAGCTAGGAGTGAGACCGGTGACGTCACCAGCACTAATGAGCGGTCTTTAGTGCTGCCGTAGCTTGTTTTTACAGGCTAGAGCAGAGCTAAAGACCCCCCATCAGAGCCGATCATTGGGATCACAGTTAGGAAGGAGCCCCTGCCTAGCAGTGTCCAAATGTAAACAAATAGCCCTTGCCCTGCTTGATGCAGGGCAAGGGGGAGAATTTGAACATTAAAAGCTCCAATGCTCCACTCAATTGTGGTAGATGAGGGCAGATCGGGTTGTGTCCGGGTTTAGACCCCTTTAAGGGACTGTTCACATCTTATTTTTGCTGTACGTCAAGCGGATACATTCACACATACAGTAAAAAAAAGGATACAAATGTATGAAGTTTCTTGGTTATCTATCCTTATTTTAACATATATATTTGATGGATGTGCATACGTTTCAATATGTTTGTGTCCGTTTTACAAAAGCTTTCAGTTTTGTGAAACCTTTCTTTTTTTAAATAAAGACTTGAAATATATAAAAGGAAAGAGGAAGATCTGGATAAAAACAACCGCAATTTTGCGGAACGGGTGCTGACCCATTCATTTCAATAGGGCCGCAAAAGATACGGACAGCAAACCGTGTGTTCTTGTTCTGTTCCATAGCCCCACAAAAAATATAGACCATGTCCTATTCTTGACCGCAATTGTGGACAAGAATGGACATTTCTATTATCCGTCTTTTGCAGACCGCAAAACATGACGCAGTCGTGTGACTGTGCCCTTAGCGGCATGTGATACTTGTAGTTCAGACGCAAACATGTAAAAACACCCTAACGTATTAAAGCTAAGGACACTTTGCAGTTCATTGATATGTGCTGATGATATAGAGGCTGGTGGATAACCACAAGAGAATTTCTCAGCATGAATAGTTGGTCAAACTATTACTGCGTTCAGTTAATTTCCTAATTACTCAATCTAATAATGTAATTAAACACAGAAATGCAGAACATGTCTTTAATATGTTTGTTAAATAGTGGTAATTGGTAAATTAGTATTGATCAGATAATTTCATTGTGGAGAGTGCAGTTTATTTTACTTCTAATAATTTTATTCAAATCCACCATTTGTTTTACAATGACGATAAATTAACCATAAAAATCTCCTTTCAACCATATACTTACTATAGGATGTGGATCCAGAAAAATGTGCTTCTGTAATACTTTCGGACTACAGATGAGCGAGTAGTGAAATATTCGAAAGTTCGAAATTCGATTCAAATAGACATTCGCGATATTCGACTATTCGACCGAATATCAAATCCCATTAAAGTCTATGGGAAAAAAATGCTCGCCACTTGGAAATCTCAATTCGACCACTTGGAGGTCACCAAGTCCACCCTGAAACCTCAGAAAAGGATGCCAACACTGCTGGAATGCAACTGGGACAGCAGGGGAAGCATGTCTGGGTGCATATAACGGGCCCAAGTCGCACTATAACACCACTATCACAGCCTCTCAACAATACACTCCAAAGACAATATAACCTCTCTGTAAAGTGAGACCATACAAGGAAACCTTCTTTCCTCGACATTGCCATGGACCCCAAGCCAAACTAGACAAAAAAGAAGATAAAATTCTGCACCCCTTAAAATCACGTTGCCTATGACAACCACAGATGGCATAGGCAAGGGGGAAAGCAATCAAGCCATCACTATTTTTCCCTCTGTGCCATCCCTGCCTTGCCCAGGCACATGTCCCAAAACATCATCCACGCCTGAGTAACACGGTTACTGCAAAAGGCCATTTGACCACCAACACTTTGGTTTGAGGCCGGGGATGCTACATCTCCCTGACAGCACACTGGGTGAATGTTGTGGAGGCGGGGACGGGCAAAACCTGCTACCCCCACCCAAGTTTTGGGCCTTGGTTCTGTCTGGATTTCCGCAACCCTTACAGACAGCTCGGCAAACCCCTCCTTCTCCTTCTAGATTTGTTAAATCTGTCCACCACCCAGTCAAGTCCACAAAGTCCAGTCTCGTCGATAGCCTGCAGAAACTGCAGGGACCTCACTCTGACCCTCCTTCCTCCCACCCTGCCCAATGTTATCAACCCAGTGTTCCCACCCATGCAAGAATCGCAAGAGCTATCTGAGGATTTTGTTTGTTCTGATGCCCAAACACTGGAGCAAGCTCCATCTCTAGCTGATGGTGGTGTGGAACGGGCACTAAAGTGTAAAATGATTAGGGACGATGATGAGACACAGTTGCCAGCAAGGGAGGCTGTTGGAGCAAAGTGAGGCATTGTAAGAGGAGGTGGTTGAGTATGACGAAGTCAGTGACCCGACCTGGCCCAGTGTCATGTCTAGCAGGTAAAGCAGTGGGGATGTTGAGGGATGCGTAGGACCGCAAAAGGCAGGAAGAGGCCGTGGGCTGGCCAGAGGCTCATGGAGAAGGCAGGCTAGAGCCCGCAGGGCCGCATCTCTTCCCTATAACAGGCCCCCACACAAAGCTCTCCCATCGAGGGCTCTTAGGTCCTTGTTGTGAAAATATTTTAATGAGTGCGCAAAGTTAGCTTGAGGTGAGCCCTCGAAAAAATTATATGGAGGCCCAAGAGGTGAGCCCTCGAAAAAATTAAGTGGAGGCCAAAGAGGTGAGACCTCTTAAAAATTGTATTAAGGCCCAAGAGGTGAGCCATAATAAAAATTGTTTGTAGGCCCAAGAGGTGAGACCTCTTAAAAATTGTTTGTAGGCCCAAGAGGTGAGCCATGATAAAAATTGCTTGTAGGCCCAAGAGGTGAGCCATGATAAAAATTGCTTGTAGGCCCAAGAGGTGAGCCATGATAAAAATTGCTTGTAGGCCCAAGAGGTGAGCCATAAATATTTTTTTTTTTTTTTTTACGGAGCAATTCTACGGCGGTTAAGGAGGAGGAGGTGGAGGAGGAAATGGCACTTCATACAGATGGCACTTCACTTTTGGCTGCTTTCCACTGTTGGAGAAGCAAAGTCCGGGTCAATCCACTTGCTGTTCATTTTGATTAGCGTCAGCCTGTCGGCACTGTCGGTTGACAGGCGGCTGCGCTTATCGGTTATAATGCCCCCGGCTGCGCTGAAAACCCTTTCTGATAGCACGCTGGCGGCAGGGCAGGCAAGCACCTCCAAGGCGTACAGGGACAGTTCCAGCCACGTGTCCAACTTGGAGACCCAGTAAGTGTAGGACGCCGAGGGATCGGGGAGGACAGGGGTACGGTCTGCCAGGTACTCCCGCAACATCCGCCGATACTTGTCCCTCCTGCTGATAGCGGGCCCCGCAGTGATGGAAGTTGCACGAGGGGGTGCCATGAACGTTTCCCACACCTTGGAGAGTGTTCCCCTGGTGGCTGTGGGCCTGATCGATGTTGTGGGACTCTGGGAGACCCTCTCCTCTCTGCCGCCAGCGATGGTGGGTGGGAAAATCTCCATCATGTTCTGCACGAGTTCCCTCTGGTATTCCAGCAATCGATTCGTCCTCTCCTCTACCGGAATAAAAGAGGAGACGTTATCTTTATACCGGGGGTCCAGGAGTGCGAAGACCCAGTACAGTTTGTTCTCCACTATCCGGACAACACGTGTGTCCCGGGAAAAGCAGCCCAGCATGAAGTCAGCCATGTGTGCCAGACTCTGAATAGGCATGACGTCACTGCCCCCACCAGAAGGATCACTTGCCATTTCCTCCTCTTCCTCTTCCGCCTCCTCTCCGCCCCATCCGCGCTGAACCAATGGGACGCACACAGCCTGACTGCTACCCTCGCCGCCAGCATCCTCCTCCTCTTCCACAGCCACCTCCACGTCGTCCTCCTCCTCCTCATCCTCCTCCTCCTCCTGCAACTGCCACCGAGAAGCAGACAAAAGTGTGGTCTGACTGTGTAGCTCCGTTGCGTCTCCTCCTACCCCCGTCTCCTCTGCGTGCAATGCGTTCTCCCTTATTGCGATGAGCGATTCTTTAAGGACGCATAGGAGTGGGATGGTTACGCTCACTATAGCGTCCTCGCTGCTGACCTTCTTGGTGGACTCCTCAAAGATACGCAGTACATCGCATATGTCTGCCATCCATGGCCACTCGTGGTTGGCAAACTGAGGGATCTGAGTTGGAGGCACGCGTGGATTCATAATCTGGTACTCCATCAATGCTCTCTGCTGCTCACACACCCTGGCCAACATGGAGTAGGTGGAATTCCAGCGAGTCGGCAGATCGCACAACAGCCGATGTTCAGGCAAATGGAGGCGTTGCTGGAGTTTTTTTAAGCTAGCAGCAGCTACAGTTGACTTCCGAAAGTGAGCGCACAAGCGCCGCACTTTCACCAGTAGCTCTGCCAGGTTGGGGTAAGTCTTTAGAAATTTTTGGACTACCAGATTAAAAACGTGGGCCAGGCATGGTACTTGATTGAGTTCGGCAAGCTCCAGAGCCGCCACCAGGTTACGGCCGTTATCGCACACGACCATGCCTGGTCCTAGCTGCAGCGGCGACAGCCACATCTCCGTCTGCTGCAATATGGCGTCCCTCACCTCTGGGGCGCTGTGCTTCCTGTCGCCCAAGCTGATGAGCTTAAGCACCGCCTGCTGACGTCTCCCCGCGCCAGTGCTGCACGAGTCGTGGTCAAGTGGACCTTTGCGCTGACTGCGTACCTCAGGGCCCGCCTGATGTTACGCGACACGTGCTGGTGCAGGGCGGGGACGGCACTCCGGGAAAAGTAGTGGCGGCTGGGGACGGAATAGCGAGGTGCGGCAGCCGCCATCAGGTCGCAGAAGGCCTGCGTCTCCACAAGCCTAAACGGCAACATCTCCAGGGCCAGCAGTTTGGAGATGTGGCAGTTTAAGGCTTGGGCTTGGGGGTGACTCGAGGCGTACTTCCGCCTGCGGTCGAACGCCTGCGACATGGACAGTTGATGGGACGAGGAGTGTGAAGGTGCAGGCGAAGATGCGGGGGAAGGGGAGGCAGCAGGAGAAGGCCCCAAAGTAGTCGAGGCAGAGGCAGATGTGGAGGTGTCCTGGCTGGAGGTCTGGACCGCAGTGGCAGCACACAACAAAGGGGAAGAGGCAGTGGCAGCAAGACCGGGCGCAGGTTGTATTGCGTTTGCTCTCTCCCACTCAGCCCAGTGCTTGACTTCCAAGTGACGCCGCATGCCTGAGGTGGTCATATTGCTCTTCTCAGAGCCCCTACTCAGTTTTGAGTGGCAGAGTGTGCAAACCGCGCTCAGTTTGTCATCCGCACAAACATTAAAAAATCTCCACACCACAGAAGTACGAGGCCTCGATGGGGGAGCTTCGCGCGACTGCCTGCTGCCGGGAACAGCTTCGGCCCTGCTGGCTGTGGCCTCACTTCTCTGTCTGGACTGTCCTCTGCCTGTGGACATCCCTCTGCCTGTGGACATCCCTCTGCCTGTGGACATCCCTCTGCCTCTGGACATCCCTATTCCTCTGGACATCCCTCTGCCTCTTGCTGCCTTTTTCGGTGCTGCGCAGACCACCACCTCTCCACTGCTTTCCCCGCTGGACATCACCCCTGGCCAAGTGGGGTCGGTCATTTCGTCATCCACCACCTCCTCTTCCACTTCCTCTCTCTGCTCCTCCTCCTGCCCACTGGACATTCCAACAGCCTCCCTTGATGGCAACTGCGTCTCATCATCATCATCGCTCATGATAACAGATGCTGGTTCAGGGTCCACATCAGCAGGAGATGGCGAATACTCAAGTGGTTGGGCATCACTACAAACAAATTCCTCTGGTAGCTCCAGGGATTCTTCCGGCACATCTGAAAAAGGACCCGAAAAGAGCTCCTGGGAGGGGTCAAGGGTGGGATGACTCTGTTGGTCAGGTGTGGAGGAAGGAGGGTCAGAGTGAGACTGTGTGGATGACTGGCTGGTGGACAACTGTGTGGAAGCGTTATCGGCTATCCATTGCACCACCTGTTCACACTGCTCAGGCCTCAACAGCGGTGTAACCCGCCCCCTGCTTAACTGTCCCATAGAGGCAGGGATTCTGGATGAGCGGAATCCTGGCTGCCCCTCACCAGCACGCATTGTATCCCCACTGGCTTCAACAAGGCCCCCAACAGCATTTCCGCGCCCCCGTCCTCGTCCACGTCCGATTCCGCTAGCCCTCCGCATTTTTTTTGTTACAATATTTGGCGTACACAGCCGTATACTACCAGGTCAGACGGTGTGTATTAACAGCACGTATATAAAGAGTTTTGCAGGCACGCAGAACGCACAGTACAGGTGCCAAATAAAAGGACTTTTTTTTAAATATGTCTGATTACACAGCCGTGTACTAACAGGTCAGACGGTGGGTATTAACACCACGTATATAAAAGAGTTTTGCAGGCACGCAGAATGCACAATACAGGTGCCAAATAAAAGGCCTTTTTTTTAAATATTTCTAGGTACACAGCCGTGTACTACAAGGTCAGACGGTGTGTATTAACACCACGTATATAAAAGAGTTTTGCAGGCACGCAGAACGCACAATACAGGAGCCAAATAAAAGGCCTTTTTTAAATATTTCTAGGTACCCAGCCGTGTACTACAAGGTCAGACGGTGTGTATTAACACCACGTATATAAAAGAGTTTTGCAGGCACGCAGAACGCACAATACAGGAGCCAAATAAAAGGCCTTTTTTTTTTATATTTCTAGGTACACAGCCGTGTACTACAAGGTCAGACGGTGGATATTAACAGCACGTATATAAAAGAGTTTTGCAGGCACGCAGAACGCACAGTACAGGTGCCAAATAAAAGGACTTTTTTTTAAATATGTCTGATTACACAGCCGTGTACTACAAGGTCAGACGGTGTGTATTAACAGCACGTATATAAAAGAGTTTTGCTGGCACGCAGAACGCACAGTACAGGTGCCAAATAAAAGGCCTTTTTTTTTAAAATATTTCTAGGTACACAGCCGTGTACTACAAGGTCAGACGGTGTGTATTAACACCACGTATATAAAAGAGTTTTGCAGGCACGCAGAACGCACAATACAGGAGCCAAATAAAAGGACTTTTTTTAAAAATATTTCTAGGTACACAGCCGTGTACTACAAGGTCAAACGGTGTGTATTAACACCACGTATATAAAAGAGTTTTGCAGGCACGCAGAACGCACAATACAGGAGCCAAATAAAAGGCCTTTTTTTTAATATTTCTAGGTACACAGCCATGTACTACAAGGTCAGACGGTGTGTATTAACACCACGTATATAAAAGAGTTTTGCAGGCACGCAGAACGCACAATACAGGAGCCAAATAAAAGGCCTTTTTTTAAATATTTCTAGGTACCCAGCCGTGTACTACAAGGTCAGACGGTGTGTATTAACACCACGTATATAAAAGAGTTTTGCAGGCACGCAGAACGCACAATACAGGAGCCAAATAAAAGGCCTTTTTTTTAAATATTTCTAGGTACACAGCCGTGTACTACAAGGTCAGACGGTGTGTATTAACACCACGTATATAAAAGAGTTTTGCAGGCACGCAGAACGCACAATACAGGTGCCAAATAAAAGGACTTTTTTTTAAAATATTTCTAGGTACACAGCCGTGTACTACCAGGTCAGACGGTGTGTATTAACACCACGTATATAAAAGAGTTTTGTAGGCACGCAGAACGCACAATACAGGTGCCAAATAAAAGGACTTTTTTTTTAATATTTCTAGGTACACAGCCGTGTACTACAAGGTCAGACTGTGGATATTAACAGCACGTATATAAAAGAATTTTGCTGGCACGCAGAACGCACAGTACAGGTGCCAAATAAAAGGCCTTTTTTTTAAATATTTCTAGGTACACAGCCGTGTACTACAAGGTCAGACGGTGTGTATTAACACCACGTATATAAAAGAGTTTTGCAGGCACGCAGAACGCACAATACAGGAGCCAAATAAAAGGACTTTTTTTTTTAATATTTCTAGGTACACAGCCGTGTACTACAAGGTCAGACGGTGTGTATTAACACCACGTATATAAAAGAGTTTTGCAGGCACGCAGAACGCACAATACAGGAGCCAAATAAAAGGCCTTTTTTTTTAATATTTCTAGGTACACAGCCATGTACTACAAGGTCAGCCGGTGTGTATTAACACCACGTATATAAAAGAGTTTTGCAGGCACGCAGAACGCACAGTACAGGTGCCAAATAAAAGGCCTTTTTTTTAAATATGTTTGATTACACAGCCGTGTACTAACAGGTCAGACGGTGGGTATTAACAGCACGTATATAAAAGAGTTTTGCTGGCACGCAGAACGCACAGTACAGGTGCCAAATAAAAGGCCTTTTTTTTAAATATGTCTGATTACACAGCCGTGTACTAACAGGTCAGACGGTGGGTATTAACAGCACGTATATAAAAGAGTTTTGCAGGCACGCAGAACGCACAATACAGGTGCCAAATAACAGGACTTTTTTTTAAATATGTCTGAGTACACAGCCGTGTACTAACAGGTCAGACGGTGGGTATTACACCTGGTATACAAAAGGGTATTGCAGGCACACAGAACCCAGAACACTAGAGCCAAAGAAACTGTATTTAAAAAAAAAAAATGTACACAGCCGTATACTGCCAGAAGATCAGATGGTGCATATACACACTAGGTATATAACAGGGTTTTGCAGCCAAAAAGAACGCAGAACAGTAGTGCCAAATATAGTTTGGTATTTAGCAGAGCACCTAATACACCACTAATGCCTCTCTCTGTCCCTACTCCAGTAGCTATCCCTGAATACAGCAGCCGTTCTCTGCAGAGTGTATATAGTAGTAAAGCTATCACTGTATTGCACTATAGTAGCCCTGATAAGGGCTTTTAATCACGCTCCTGCCTGTCCAACAGCTAAAACCTGTCTCTCCCTTCTCCAGCCTCTGTCCCTGACTAAGTTCACGCAGCATATGCGAACGAGCAGGAAGACCTGAGTTATTAATATTCGAGGTCACGTGGTTTTTCCAGCCAATCCATGTAGACGCCGTTTTCGCGCTGCCAGCGTGCTCCGCGGTCCTGTCATGGTGATTGGTGGAAAAAGAGCGCCAGGGAAGGTGGGAGGGGAAACGAATTCTAAGTGCGCCATCGCCGTTATACTCGATCGAAATCGAGTATGCCGAATAGCGTAGTATTCGATCGAATACCGGCTCGATCGAACACTACTCGCTCATCTCTATTTCGGACAATACAAGTATATAATTAGTGGAAAATTCAATTTGCTGCAAAGCTGAATTTCCTTGTGCTTCCTTGTAGTGAATCAATTTTCAATGAATGGCGGTAAAAAAAAAAAAAAAAATCATACTTAAAAAAATACATAAATTAAATA
The DNA here is from genome assembly GCA_900303285.1 of Rhinella marina. Classification (NCBI taxonomy): domain Eukaryota; kingdom Metazoa; phylum Chordata; class Amphibia; order Anura; family Bufonidae; genus Rhinella; species Rhinella marina. Next base: position 26,948 of record ONZH01012556.1, read on the forward strand.
ATACTTACCTGATCCATTTGATCGCGACAAGCTGGCCACTGCCATCTTGATTGAAGAGCTTGCACGAAATCCACTGCGAGCTGAGTATGACCTAACCAGGCTGGCCATGAGAGATTTTGTGCTAGATCTTCAATTAAGATGTTGGCTTGTCGCAATCAAACTATGGATGATAACTATGATTTAATTTATTTATTTTTTAAAATTTGAGACTGTGTTATTACTGTCAGATGCTGCGATCAGCTATGAACGCGGCATCTGAGGGGTACAATGGTGGGGAGCGGTGCAATCGCCGCTCCCTCTCATTGCACTCACTACTTACAAAGAAATGCGCTTCACAAAGCAAATTTTTTGCAAAATTCGGCAAAGCAGCCAAATTGAATGTTCAAATACTTTGCTCATCACTAATAATAACCATACAACTGATTTTCATGTTGGAGGATATTTGCTTATTGCTATAATGTTTAAAGGGGTTCTGCAGTTGTCTAAAACTGATGATCTATCCTCTGGATAGATCATCAGCATCTGATCGGCGGGGGTCCGACACCCAGGGCCCCCGCCGATCAACTGTTTGAGAAGGTAGCAGCGCTGAAGGAGCACCGCGGCCCTCTCTGTGTTTATCGCAGGCCCAGTGATGTCACGACTACTATCACTGGCCTGGGAGGATAGATCATCAGTTTTTAAAAATTGTAGAAACCCTTTAAATAAATTCACTGTGGGTGTGTATTTTTCATGTGCAATTAAAACAAAAAAACAATCACAATCCTTCTGTGTATATAGCTTTCTTTGTTGTGCAGTGTCTACATTTTAGTGGGATGTTTCAAGCACTTAGGTGTGATATAATGGCGTCCAGTCATTGATGCAACAACCTAACAGCACTTTGAGCAACCCCCGACCCCCTGAACGTGTTGCTGCACTGCATCAGCGGGGATCTGGTGTTTTCTTTGAGCTATTGAGTTCAAAACTATGAACTATTGGTAACAAACAGTGAAAGCAGGTACCCAGGGGCGCTCTTCTATATGCAGTCAACCTATTGCAGGATGCAAAGTCATTGATCCAGGAATTTTCACACCCCTTGCATACAAAAAGAGAAGTGACAGCTTCCAATATCATCCTAAAATTTTCTTCTTTATTTATGGCATGTCAAAACACAACATCAGTGCAAAGTTTCAACTCCTAAGGGTTTCGCTAAGCATGACAAAGACTCTTATGGGTCAAAGCATTGCATTGATGTTGTGTTTGGACATGCCATAAATAAAGAACAGTTTTTGGGATGATATTGGATGCTGTCACTGTCAAAACTAAGACCCGTGTCATCACTATTTACTATATATTTGAATAGTGGAATTTGGTTTGGGGGTGTGAAATAATTTTGTGGTCTGGTCTGGATTAAGGGGTTATGAAAAACATAACTTTAACAGAAAATGGCATCTGAGACCATTTTTACAAGCACTTTCTCTCTCTGTGTGCTGTTGTCATTGTCTTTACACTGAACTTGCATTGAGCGAATCGAGCTTCAGATCTAGATCCCAAGTCGATTCGTTCAAAACCTCGACTGAGTGCTGTACAGAGATCCGTCTATGTGCAGCATTCAAATGTATGGGCTCTGACAAATTAGTTATTCCTGAAGTCTTGCGGTACTTCGATGAATAACCACGGGGATTTTATTTTTAAACTTTAAAAACATTTTAAAACATGGATAAGAAGTTGGCTTTGGTAGCGAAATGGTTTTAAAGTTTAAAAATCGATGGTTGAAGTCATTCACCGAAGTCTTGCGAGACTTCGGGGATAACTCACTTTGCCCATACATTTTAATGCTGTATAGAGACCCATCTCTGTACAGCATTAAAACGAAGTTTGGAGAGAATCAACCTCAAATCTAGGATCCGAAGCTTGAATCGCTCAACACTACAAGAACAATATGCAGGATTTTTTTTATATTGGGAAAGAATGTATATTCTGACAAACCCTGTCCATGGCAAGCCAATACTCCAACAAACCCCACGACAAGCCAACCCTGATAACCACACTGTGTCAAAGCCAAAGTATCCTTAAAAATAATTTCTAATTTTGTCATCTACGTCAACAGCTGTCTCAATTATTGGTGTGAAAAAAGTTGAGTTGAGGACATACCAGCCACTTGATGCGACAATGTGAAAAATGTGTAGTGACAATATAACCAAAATCACAAAGCTTGAAGAATGTAAAAATAGTGAAAATATATAAATACCATGTGATGACATTTTTCATCCGTTTCCAGATTTTGCTATAGTTAAGGGGTTTCCCCACCACAATTAGTGATGACCTATACCAGAAGTTGACCTATAACAGGAGTAGAAGTACCCCCATTTGGGTCCAAGAAGTGACATCATCGTTCCTTCTGGAGAATGATCCTTTAAACCATAAGGGCCCATCTAAATCCCATCTAGCCCCCACCCGTAAACACACAGTACTTCTAGATACATCAGTCCATCCCACCACTTCTTCTATTCTCCTCCCCTTCCACATCAGCATGATGTATGTAATTGACTGGCCCCATGTGGGGAGGAGGTGGAGCTATTTAAACTACAGCCACGGGATCCAGAATGAAGTAAGTAGGAGCAGCAGAAACATTGAATGAGGTATATCTGTATCAGACTGCTGCTGCAATTATTCTTCTAGACTGTGTTGGGGAGAGGTCTGAGAGACATCCTGAAGCTGTAGCTGCTTCTGTGTTCTCTACAGACAGGTTGCAGCTTTAGTTAGTCTGACAGCCAAACACTGCCACCCACCCCCTACAATGCCTAAGCTCCTCCCTGCCATCTTCTGTGCCTCCTCTCCTGCCATCTACTTTGTGCCACTGTGCCAAGGTCTGTCTTGCTCCAGCTCCCCCCCCCCCACACACAGTGCCTTTGCCTTTGCTTGCCATACATGCCACCTTGATTCTTCTCCGCCTCCCTCCCCTTACAGATAGTGGTGCACACCACATTAGGGAAGGGAAATTTGGGTCTGCCATCTCGTCTATCCCTCTTACTCCTGACAGAACCCATGCCCATCTACTTCTTAATCTCAGGCCCTCCACAGAGATCCTGCTGGTTTTTCTGACACCTTCCATTGATTCCGCTCCAGTAATGAGGGAAAATGGGGCCTCAGGCTCCTTAAAGGGGTCCTGTAGTTCTTTAAAACTGATGATCTATATGTCACACTTAAATTTTTTTTACGGTCAGCTTGGCAGCAGCATGTCAACCTTAAATTTGGGACAGTTTGATGAGCAGCAGCGTGTCACACTTAAATTTGGGACAGTTTGATGGGCAGCAGCGTGTCACTCGTAAATCTTTTTGACGTTCTGCTCGGCAGCAGCGTGTAACACGTAATTTTTTTTTACATTCTGCTTGGCAGCAGCATGTCAACCTTAAATTTGGGACAGTTTGATCGGCATCATCGTGTCACCCTTAATTTTTTAGACGTTCAACTCAGCAGCAGCATGTCACCCATAATTTTTTACACGGTTAGCTCAGCAGCAGCAGCACGTCACTACTATTGTTTTTGTGTGTCAGCAGCAGGCCATCAATCATAATTTTTCAAGGGTGTGTCTCATGCACTCCTTTATGTGTAATAAAAGGGGTATTGGAGTGCCTGTTCCTTGTAATTTTTCGCAGCCCTTTCCCTTAGTGCATAGGTTTTATGAGTGTCAGTCCCACAATTATACCACAATGTGAATGAGACCCTCCTTTATATGATATACCGGTTGTATGGGAGTGCCTCATCCGTGTAATTTCTGGCAGCCCTTGCGCCAAATCTACAAGTAAATCTATGTTTCCTAACAATATTTCCTGTAAAATCGATGTTATCTTGGGTTTTGGGGGGTATTTTTGCCATTCCGTAAAAGTGGTGTAATAGTCGGCCATCATCGTTAATAGCAGCGACTTCGGTGTCCAAGATGCATCCAGACATCCTCCCCATGCTCTTTCCTAACCATTTCTGTGGTGTTTTCACCATGTTCTGACGTTTCCCTATGGACCAGACACCCTCCCTTCATCCGAGCAGGGGGTGCCTGGTCTTCTCCCATTGACTTCCATTATACTCGGGTGCTCGGCCGAGCACTCAAGCACCACCTAGTGTTCGGCCAGAGCACCCGCGCACCCGAACATCGGGGTGCTCGATCATCACTATGCATTGCTAATTTCCATGGTTACGACCACCCTGCAATCCATTAGCGGTGGTCGTCCTTGCACACTATAGAAAAAAGCAGGCTTTCTGGTGGCCTGGACCATGGGAGCATGTATAGGCCGGCGCTTTTTCCTATAGTGTGTAAGCCTAACCTCCACTGCTGGATTGCAGGGTGGCAGGGTGGTCATGACCATGGATATGTGCAATGCATAATGTGATGGAAAAATTAATCAATAATTAATCAATGGATAATAACAATACATTAGTAAATGCCTTGTATTATCTTTCTCTACATAATAAATGTTGTTTGCTGAAGTGACCCAACCCCTTTAACTAATCGTTTGCATATAGATTAAAAGCCGTTTTTTGTCCAGAATGAAGCAGCGTATTGCTAAATAAACTATATCATTACATTTAGCTGAGCTGGCTCTACAAGGGATTTTACTTGGTTTAGCAGGGAATTTCTTTACGACACCTTTAAGGGACAATTCATTCTTGGGATCAGTGGAGTTCACTTCTACTAATACCATGAGAATGATCAAGTACTTTTAAGTGTAATTTCATTACATTGAAACAGGGTACACTATCAACCCGACCAATCTGGACAAGAAGACCACTGGACGAGAAGACCATATTGATTACAGAGGCATAAATTAATAAATGTTCTACTCATTTTCCCAACCATCATTCATTGAGCTACAGTTGCCATGTATGGCTAAAGTTATGTCTTGATGCAGAGGCTGCATTGCCGAAGGCTAAAGTGAATCAATGCTCTGTAAATTGTTAAATGTATACGCTCTATAATCATGCTGTACTGTTCAAAAGCACTTATCAGATAAATGAACAGTTGGCAAGTTCCTAACAAATGGTGAAAAAAACATAGCATGAAGCAATTTCTGTGTTGTTAGCATTTGAAAAGGTTTAGTCATAGAACAACAGTGTTGAAGGCAATAAAAATAAACACTTTATTCTAGTGTTAGTGTCACCATTTTTTCACTTTCTATTTGTTCTGTCATACATGAAGTTATCTAATATGCCAGATGAAAAATTAATTTTTAGCTAAAATACATTTGCTAAAAAAAATGTAAAAAAAAAAAAAATCAGTGTACTTGCTGACCTGCGCAAAAAGAAACAAAAACATTCTAAGAATGTGACAAGGGCTTGGACAAAGGGTGGGTGGTGTAGGAGGCTGTTTATAGCCCAGTTGAGGGAAAATGTGTAATTTAGTGACTTTAATCTTTGTTGTACAACCAAAGAGATTCTGAACCGGAACTCTAGATAATGCTGTAGTTCAGGGCTGGACGGGGACTGAAATTCAGCCTTGGCATTTTAAAGCAGACAGACCCACTTACTGTGTGGTGAAATATGTTTGTTCACCTTCCCTGTCCAACCCCCCACGAAACCCCAGTGCTAATGACATATTTGGAAGGACATTACATTTAGCACTACTAAACATACAGAGGTATACAGTAGTAACAGGGCACACTAAAATGCCCCCAGTAGTAATAAGGGCCTATAAAGTACCCCCAGTAGTAATAATGCCCTTCTTTTGTGCCCCCAGTTTTAATGCACTCTATAGTGCCCATGTGGTTATAATGAGCCCCATTTAGTACCTCCAATAGTTATAATATATATAATAGTTATAATTGCCCAATAATTATAATGTCTCCCTGTAGTGCTCCCAGTAGTTATATTTCCTGTGTAGTGCCCCCCAGTAGTTATAATGTCCCCTGTATTGCTCAGTACCTATTTCCCCCTTTAATGCAACCAGTGGTTATATAGTGTCCTCCTGTAGTGCGCCCAGTAGTTATAGTGCCTCCCTGTATTGTCCCAATACCTATAAAGTCCTCCTCAAGTAGCCCAGTAGTTATAGCAACTCCTTGAAGTTTCTTCAGCAGTTATAATGTTCCCCTGTATTCACCCCCTCCTGTATTGTCCCAAAAATGACAAAAAATACTCACCATGCCCATGCTGCTCCATGCCTCAATCTGTGAAGCAGGCCACAGGCCTGTGTTGCCCACATCCCGACCCAACCGACTGCATTGCCTGGCCTAATAGCCTATGTGAGTGAATGGCAGGGCTCCCGGCAAAAAAATCCAGGGCCCAATCAACAGATGTTGTAGCCTAGTCTGAGGCGGCCGACACCAGTACCGGCCAATCTGGCATTTGCCACATGGCAGTCTGGATGTGCTGTCGGAAAAGAAAGAGCAATCTTCACTGTGAAAGTAGCACACCAGGGATTAGTGTTAAATGAAGAAGTGAAGGAGCAATTAAATTAACCACTGTCAATTCAACAGCTACCATGTTGATCTTAAGTGATCCGACAGTGTATGCGCCATAATGTCTATAGTGAAAGCCATTTTCCCCTAAAGGATCTGAGGCTACTACAGCAATAGTTGAATATTCTACAGGCTGCAATGGTAATTCATTGCCATCTATAGGACAAGTGATCTAATGACCACATGATCAAGTTTCTAAAAATATAAAAAAATATGTACATAAAAATGTCCCCATAATAAAAATATAAACCATAAAAAATAAAGATCATTTGCACTGTTGTGTCCTAAAATATCCATACTATTGTAAAGTACACTGGTGGATGGCTCACTCTGACAACTAAGGAACACTAGAACGGCTTTACTTAAGATGATTTTGCAATACAGCAACAAACTATTATTCTTGTGACACAGGTAAGCAGGGTGTACAGTCTCTGTAGAATTGTTTTAACTTTATACAGTCTCTCAGGTGCCGCACTTACTATTCCTGCTAGCGAGCAAAGGATCTTCCTGGTGCTCAATCTCTGTCTCTACAAGGCATGCTCCACACTCTGCTCCCTTGCAATGGTCTGTATTTCATTTCCTTCAGTGCCACACAATGCTTTGTCTGTCACAGCCTCTCTCTACCTGTCTGGGCTGCACTGCTTCACTTGGGTGGCTGTATCACACCACACGGACCCTGCTTTGGATCTCCTGCACTGCACGCCTCTCCTTTTTCAGGCCCTGGCTGAACTGCTCTTCCTGTGTTGCAGGATTTGTCTTCCCCTGTTATCTCTAGCTGGGAACTGGCTCCCTCTGCTGGACTAGAATGATGACAGGAAGTGTCTATGTCCCAGCACTGCAACAGCTCCTTCTGACACTAGACCTTCCCTCCATGGTTTGAGGTTGGAAGTCAACGCAACGTGAGTACTTAGGACATAGTCATCATAAAGGGAAGGCATTCTCCCAAAGTTAGTAGACTGCAAATGTCTGCTGAACGCTCCACAGATGGACGATTATTCTCCTCTTGATGCACAACTGGTCTTTCCCTTCTTTCCAAGGGGACTGGCTCTGGTTGAGGTGATATCCACCATTCTTCTTCTTCAGACGGCATTGATGTCATGAAGGAGCTCTCTGGTATATGCTCAGAAGCCCTTCTCAAAAAAGTGTATGGCCTGAGCATATTTTGGTGCACTCTGCATACAGGCCCAGTTACATCCTCAGGTTTCGCCTCAGACCCAGATGTGCTTGGATGGGGTTGCCAGTCTACCTTATATGGGGTTGTCTCCGACCACCAATGCAGCTTCCCAGTCCTTCTGACTGTCCAATTTCATACCATCACGTGCTTTCCTACCTACAGCAGCAGCTCCCTCAATTTCTTGTTTGTAGATAATGTGCAGGGCCCCAGGCACTGGGTGACCAGGTCATATTTCTTTTGTACCTTCTTTCAATGGTCTCCCATCCAAGTCTTGGGGGTCTACCCCTCACCATCCTCATATTTAGAGGGCACCCTACATTCCTCCAGAACATCAGCAAGAAGGGTGAATAACCAGTGGTGGAGTGTACTGTTGTACTGTGTTATTGTACACCCACACAAGCTCTGAAATTTAGGGTTCAGTTCCGGTGCTCACATGCATCATTTCCTTGTGGATGATAGAGTGTAGTGAGCAGGGGCGTAGCATCCGGGGAAGCAGGGGAAGCCACTGCTTCGGGGCCCGAGGGCAGAAGGGGCCCGGGAGCAGTAGCAGTAGCAGCATACAGAGGCCTGCAGATATCTTAGAAGCTCCTGTGCTGCGGAGCTTCAGACACGCCCCCTATTCACTCCAGCAGAGCAGATCTGGTTTACCAGCCTTAGACACGCCCCCTCTACACAGGACGTGCTGCTGGGGGAGGAAAGAGACCGCAGGGCTGGAGAAGAAGTGTGTGGAGAGGCAGACAGTGGGTGAGTGAGTCTGCTGTGTGGGACAGAAGGGGTAATGGCAGGGAAGTCTTCAAACTGCTGCTGGGTGTTGTAGTGTACCAGCAGCTTCATGCTGTTCAGTTGTTTTACTGCCTTATAAAGCAGTCTGCCTTCATGACACCTGCCCCCCCATATCCTGTCCTCTTATCTCATCCTCATGGAGCCCCTGCTGTCTCCTGTCCTCCCTCATTTATCCAGAGCTCCTGTTCCACCTTCCTTTCTCCTATTGCTGCCCTGCACAGACCTCCAGCCCCTACTTCTTGTATAAATCCCCCTTAGAGCCCCTTTCACCTACTTGCTGTGTCCACCCCTCCTGTCCATCCAGGGACCCTGGCCCCTGTCTCACACCTCTGCCTCTCATTATGGTGTCCTTCTAATGGCTCAGGGTCATGTGACTGTGCCCCCCACCCCGTACTGTGCTCCCTTATACCCTGAATTGTGCCCTCTTACCATACCCCGTACTGTGCTTCTAGTCATTTCCTGTACTGTGCCCTGTTATACCCTTTTATTCGGTCACTGTATGGAGGTGTTATCTAGTGTATGACGGCGTTAGCCAGTCCCTGTATGGCAGTGTTATTCGGTCACTGTATGGAGGTGTTATCTAGTGTATGACGGCGTTAGCCAGTCCCCGTATGGCAGTGTTATCCAGTCAATGTATGGCAGTGTTATCCAGTCACTGTATGGAGGTGTTATCCAGTCACTGTATGGAGGTATCCGGGGACTATATGGTGGTGTTATCCAGTCACTGTATGGAGGTGTTATCTAGTGTATGGCGGCGTTAGCCAATCCCTGTATGACGGTGCTATCCAGTGACTGTATGACGGTGTTATCCAGTCACTGTATGGAGATATCCAGTGACTGCATGGTGGTGTTATGCAGTCACTGTATGGAGGTATCCGGTGACTGGTGGTGTTATGCAGTCACTGTATGGAGGTATCCGGTGACTGGTGGTGTTATCCAGTCACTGTATGGAGGTATCCGGTGACTGTATGGTGGTGTTATCCAGTCACTGTATGGAGGTATCCGGTGACTGTATGGCGGTGTTATCCAGTCACTGTATGGTGGTATTATTCAATCACTTTATGGAGGTATCTGGTGACTGTATGGTGGTGTTATGCAATCATTTTATGGCAGTGTTTTCCAGTTACTGTATGGCGGTGTTATCCAGTGACGGTATGGCGGTTTTATCCAATCACTGTATGGAAGTATCCAGTCACTGTATGATGGTGTTATCCAATAACTGTATGGCAATAACTGTATCCCCTTTCCTGCCCACTCCACCTTTTTTAGACCTGGCATAAGTGGGGAAAAGTTGCAGATTGCAGCAAAGGACCTGTGCGCCAAAATCTGTGTCAGAAATATGCTTAATATAGGTATATTTCTGTTTTAATAAATGACCCCCTAATTGTCTTATGATTCCAGGGTAGGGCTAATATCTTTATATTATATAGATCCCGGTATATTACACTGCGCCCTGTATTTCCCAATAAATAACTGATCCTTGGGAAACACAGTCCACACCGCTGACCACCAGAACCGGGCTGTGCGCTGTCAGAACATAGCGGCCTCTCTGCTCCGCTGTGTCCTGCTGCTTATTCTGGCACTAAGGCTTGGTTCATATCACATTTCTCCCATCTGCTTAATGTATACAAAAAATGTATACATTAAGAGATGCCTCAGACTGATCCATACGGTGGCGTCCGTTCACCATACAGTTCCATTGTAAAACAACATATACGTTAAGATATGCATTTTTTATACTGGACTCTGCAGGATACAAAAACGTGGTGTGCTGCATATTTGTATATGGTACCTTTTTTATCAATATCAAATGGATAGGAAAAACGTGATGTGAACCTACTGTTACATGCACAAATGCGATGCCAGGAGGGTCATGGGGGGGGGCCACACAAAAATTTGCTGTGGGGCCCAGTCAGTTCTAGCTACGCCACTGGTAGTGAGTGTCTTTCGAATCTGGTACAACTGACACAACACTTCTATCACTCTGCCGTCAAAACAAGCCCCTTGGTCAGAGTGCATTTGTGTAGGACAGCCATAAGGCAAGATGAAGTTCTTCCACAGGGTTCATGCTGCAGATTCAGCAGTTGGCTCCCAGATGGGGACCGCTACTGAAAACCTAGTGAAGTAATCCACCATGACCAACAGGTACTTGTTTCCACACAAGGACTCTTATACCATCAGATAGTCTATCATCATAAGTTGTAGTGGGTAGCTAGTCAGTATAATGCCATTTGGGGCCTGTTGATTCCCAGCTCTTGCTAGACTGCAGTTTCAGTAGCTTCTTAAAATGTTTTGGGCCACCGTTTGTAAGTTGAGATGATAGTATAATCTCTGCAGCCATGCATATCCTTTCTTTTCATGCATTCACTCTGCTACTCTCCTTACTTCACTATCTGGTACTACTACCTGCCAGGTAGGACCTATCTCTGTAGGGAGCTGTAATCTTTTGCATTGGACTCCCTCACCGAAGGTCAGACAGTCCTCCTGCTGCCACAGCTTCCTCCCCAAATGATGTTAAGGCCTCCCCATCATTGTAAGTTGCCTGGTAATAACTAAGGAGCCATTCTCTCACCCTGGCAATCTGTAGATCTTGCTGCTGATGGTCCTGCCACTTTTCCATGAACCCTCCAGCAGTGATATGGACTGCAGTCTCCACCCCCTGAACTGTAGAAATCTTCAGTAGACGAGACACTCTCTAACTCTTCCCGCTCTTTGTCTGTGGGGCCACTGAGGTTCTCCAATGGGTTACTAGACAAGGCATCTGCATTGGCATTATTCCACCCAGGCCTATATTGCGTCTTGAAATTAAATTTAGTGAGGCAAGCCATCCACCGCTGCTCCAAGGCTTCCAGTTTAGTGGTATTCAAGTGGACCAATGTACTGTTATCGGTCATCAACACACTGCTCCTGTCAAGATGTCTGCAAACTTTTCAGTCATCGCCCACAACACCACGAAGGCCTTTGTGAAATCTGCATTGGCCACTTGTCCACAGTTTCTTCAGCTGCCTAAAGGTCAGGTTGGCCTCCTCATTACAGGTAAAAGGTTTCCTCTTTGCTCCTGTAAGCAAGTACACATTGAGTAAAGTGTACAGGGGCGCTTCTACTTTGGCAAAATCCTTGATGAATTGACTGTAATACCCGACCAGTCCCAGGAAGGCCTGCAGCTCACTGACGTGGCCGGGAATGGGCCATTGCCACATGGACTGAATCTTCTAGTAAATGGGCTGGACTCCTTCTCTTGTCACTACATGACCTAAATACTCAATACTCTCCTGAAACAAGTGGCACTTACTGGGGACCAAGTCCAATCACTCTAGATTCTCTGCAAAGCTGAAGGAAAAGATGATGATATCATCTAGGTAGATCAGTAGGCATTCATCACTCAGGTCACCCAAGCACAGCTCTATTAGTCTCTGAAAGGTAGCGGGGCTATTGTTCAGTCCTAAAGGCATCCGAAGGAACTCATACAGCCCCATAAGTGTAACAAAGGCCGTCTTCTCTCTTTCTTTCCCTACCACTAGCAACTGCCAATACCCATTTGCCAAGTCCAGGGCAGAGAAGAATTTGGCACAGCCTAGGGCCACCAAGGAGTCTTCGATTCGAGGTAGTGGGTAGGCATCACAGACTGTATATGCATTCAGACACCAGTAGTCAACACAGAAACACATACTTTTTCTTTACAAGTACAATTGATGAGGCCCAGGGCCTCTTGGTATGCTGGATGATGCAACTTTCCTGCATATGCTTCTCAAGGTCATGACCTCCTGGTACAGAGCTGGCACCTGCCAAGCATCGCCAGTCAGAATTTCATGTTCATTTGGGTAAGACCCCAGGACCCTAGCCAACTGCTCCCTCTTCTCTTCGTTCATCTTAGCACCTTTCAAATGTACCTCCTTGAAGAGGTTTTCTCCAGTTGTTCTGACAGATTCAGTTCTCACACAATGTGAGGGAGGTGTTGACTTGATGTACCAGCTAGTTCCTTGTAAGGCTTGAACTTTTTGGATAGGAAACAATTCTGCCACCAGTTCTATGGTTGCCAGGATCACACAGTGGTTATTAACATTCATGATTCTCATCAGTACTTAGCCATCCTCTACCGTGCATAAGGTTCGTCCCACAGCTATCCCTTCTTTCTGTAGCATTGGATCTACCATCACTGTAGCTCCTTGCAATCTGTGGCTGATGCCCACTAGCAGGGTAGCAACACTTCATGACCAGCCTGCACTTCCAAAGAAGTTAAAGAGGGTACTCTCACATATCCTACTTTTCCTACCAGGCCAGACAGGGTTGCTTGCATGCAGTACTGTTTGAGCAATCTCTGCCACCTGTGGTGGTTTCAGATTTGGGACATTCTTCTAATATTTGGGAACCAGATCTCAAGCCATCTAATTGTGCAAAATATTCATCTCTAGTATAACAGGGACTTCTGGGTTTATTGCAATCTGTACCACCACTCCTGTTTTCCATTTCCATGCGGCTCCGCTCCGGGTCTGGCGCTCCTCTTTCTTCTCCGGGCCGGCTCTGCACTGTCCTGACCGCGTACAGCGTCAGGACGTAGTGCACACACTATGACCTGACACTGCACGCAGTCAGGTGACAGTGCAGCGCCGGCCGGAGAAGGCAGAGGAGCGCCAGACCCGGAGCGGAGCCGCATCGCAGGACAGGTAAGAGAAGTTTTTATTTTAACCTTATGTGGCTGAGTGGGCTGATCTAAGGTCTGATGGGGGCACATTCCGCTGATCTGAGGTCTGATGGGGGCACATTCTGCTGATCTGAGGTTTGATGGGGGCACATTCTGCTGATCTGAGGTCAGATGGGGGCTCATTCTGTTGATATGAGGTCTGATGGGGGCACATTCTGCTGAATTGAGGTCTGATGGGGGCACATTCTGCTGATCTGAGGTTTGATGGGGGCACATTCTGCAGATCTGACGTCTGATGGGGACACATTCTGCTGATCTGAGGTCTGATGGGGCACATTCTGTTGATCTGAGGTCTGATGGGGTTCGGACTATTTTCCTACTCTAAAATCTGGGGTGCGTCTTATCATCAGTCCTGATAAATCTTCCCCCATAAATGTACAATCAGGCAGGCTGATATATAATATAAATGTGCGACAGGAGCCTATTTAAAGGGGTTGGCCAGTTTGTTAGCACTTATTAAAACTTTAAAGAAAGTAGATAGAAATTACACTTAGTAATATATCTTCTTAAGCAGATCTGCCTGGTTTCCTTGATATTGGAAGCCACGCCCCCTCTGTCCTGCTCTCACAGCTGCCTGTCTCGTCGTCCATGCCTGCACGTGCCCTAGTCCATGGCTAATGGAGTGTGCTGCTCTCTGGGTCCTAAAAGCACCCTGCTTTTGTCAGAGATGCTTTCCTTCTGCTGTGACTGCACTCCTGGCTATTATACAGGGCTGGCAGGGGCTTAGCAGGGACACTTGTTAACAGCTGAAATAAATAAACTTTGCAGGAGGAAGAGAGACTGAGGAAAAGCTGTGATGGAGCTCACTGACTGTAGTGATGTATAGCAGAGCCAGGAAGGTGCTGTGGACAACAAAGTGTGAGCAATCTAAATGTCTGTCCTGTCTATGACCACTCTGCAATGTGATCTCATCACAGACATGTTTATTCCAGCCAGACCAACAGGTGAGGAGCTTTAACTCCTTCTGAGCTGTCAGTATGGCTGAGGTCAGTGATATCAGCAGCAGTCACTGGTCTCATCTGGAAATATGTGCCTTCTCCTTCCCACACCACTGTATATAGTGATAGTGATATATGATGCCCCCCATACAGTCATATATGACCCCACCACTGTATACTGTATATAGTGATATCTGACCCCTTGTATACTGTATACAGTAATATTTGACCCCACCACCACCATACACTGTATATACTGATGTGTGACCCCCCAACACTGCATATAGAGATCTGTGAACCCCTGTACACTGTATACAGTGATGTGTGACGCCCACCACTGCATATAGAGATCCATGAACCCCTGTACAGTGACCCCCTTTATACTGTATATACAGATGTGTGACCCCCTGTACATTATATATAGTGACATGTGACCCCCTGTACATTATATATAGTGACATGTGACCCCTGTACGTTATATATAGTGATGTTTGACCCCCTGTACATTATATAGTGATGTGTGACCCCCTGTACATTATATATAGTGATGTGTGACCCCCTGTACATTATATATAGTGACGTGTGACCCCCTGTACATTATATATAGTGATGTCTGACTCCCTGTACATTCTATATAGTAATGTGTGACCCTCTGTACATTATTAATAGTGCTGTGTGACCCCTTGTACATTATATATATATATATATATATATATATATATAGAGAGAGAGAGAGAGAGAGAGAGAGATTTGACTACACTCATTTTCCCTTTTTCCCCAGATGAAGGGTAGTCAAATATTCATAGATGATTGATGGGCTGTCCACTGGGAGTAAGTCGTGTGATAATACACAGGTGGGTGGGGAGGTCATGTGACTGCTCCCCTGAACACACTTGCTGCAGTGCATGCTGGGATTTTTACTTTCATTTTGCAGCTGCTCCTCCCACACAGCCTGTCTGAGGGAGCTCCTCCAGGGAAGTGTGGCATGGTGAACAGGTTAGATAAATGACATACAGCCAGTACATGTCACCTGATAGAAATACTTCATGGTGTTGGCTATTGTCTGGGGCACTTTGGATTTTTGATACTTAGGGTGGCCAACCCCTTTAATCATCATTAGTTACTATGATAGGAGTTTCTGTCCTCCCTGTGAGGAGCCTCCCACAGTCCATGCATTGTCATTACACAGGAAGTTCTTGTGCCTGTATGAGTGGCACATAAATCCCCAAAGACTCAAGTTTAAAAAAAGTGTGTCGCTGAAGCCTGATTTGCTCTGTTGCTATGCAACGGCTCGGGTCTAATATATGTAGATAGAAGCAGCAAGTAAAAGAACAGGTAAAAGACTGATACATGGAATTACTTAATGTAACAAATAGGAGTTTTTTTCAAAAATTTATTTTGGTTGTTAGTTTCTGTTTAATACCACAAGAGTCCCAAAGCTGGATTGTTTAAATTTTACTGTATATTGAATGTGATGGTTCAATTTAACTATAATTTCCTAAATACTGTTTCCCATTTCTCATAGTTTCTTCTTAGCAACAGACTACAAATTTCCACTTGGCCAGCATTCAGTGATATGTAACCCCTTGAGGTACAAGCTTTTTTTTTTGTTTTGTTTTAAGGACCACATACATTTTTGCTCCCCACATTCTGACATATATATATATATTTTATTATTATTATTTTTTTACATTTTTGTTACAGATTTTTTTCTGTAAGGCAAGTTATAGATATTTTAGGAATTAATTTAGGTAAAAAATAAGTTAGCTTTTAATATATAGACATTTATATAATGGCAGAATGCAAAAAATGCAATCCTCTTTTTTTAACTAGATTGGGAGCATATACCTCAGAGAAAAGGAAAGAATGAGCTGTAAACAAAGCCTTTCTACAGTCTTGGGCTGTCAAGCATTTTTCAGCACGTCATACTATAGAGTTATTCTTATATAGATGCACTGAAGTACGTAGAGGTGCACGTGAAATTGTGTGGGCCACCATAAAGGGCCAAGCATATGTGTGCTTGTATATGCGATAATGCTGGAAGTAAAAATGAGTGCAATATATCACTATTTCCAGTCTCTTTGCTCACTATTGTTACTAGCCTGTATATTTTGGATCAGAACTCCACTAGCGGGAAGCCATCAAGCCGTTACCTCTTGGAATAGTCTTTGTGCTTTGACTGCTGACCCATGAAGATCAAGAGATACTAGTGCATAACATCAGGGGATCAAGCAAAACCATAGTAAGGGCCAAGCTGGAGTCAGGGCAGGGAGTGTACAATCACAAGTAAAGGGTCAAATCAGGAAAACAGGCATAGGTTGAGCATAGGCAAGCAACAGAACTATAGAGTTACCTTCACTGGAGAACTAGTAAGCTAGACAAACCTATTGTTCAGGAATTCTCCCAGAGGAGAAGAGAAATTATATACTCCAGGGAATCTAGCCATAGGCTAGACAGATTAAGACACATGCACTGACCCCTTAAGAGCTGGAGAAAACATGCACATTGTATAGACAGAGAATGGAACTGCAGGCAAAAAGCAGGCGGCAGACCAGCGTGGAGTGGACAGAGACACTGACAAGTATGGACTGCTGGACTACAGGAGCAGGGGATCGGGTAAGCACTCTTGTGCAGTGACCACCACAAACAAGGATATGATAGTGACCCCAGACTGCCTGCCTCACAACCAGTGCAGTGCCTCTTTGTACTGAGATACCTCCAGGACTTACAGTAGGACAGAACTGAACAACAACGGGATGGTTGTATGCAAGAACACATATGAAGCCCATATTAACACTGGCTGACTGCAATGTACTGAAATAAAATCACTGATAGGTGACAGGAACTGAATGATGATAGCCACAGATGAAGGAGATGGGAGTTCAGCAATGGATTAGACAGGAGTTCATAATGGCATACAGGTTCAGAGTGGATGAATGAATGGATGAAAACTGACCCTGCTATGAAATACAATCCAGCAAGACAACCAGGAAGAAAAAAAAAACAGCTAGGCAGGCATTAATAGAATTACAGGTAAAATAATAAACAGCAAACTTCTCATGTGAACCACAACGAAAGGCCGGAAGACCACAGGTCCCAGGATACACTGACACAACACAATAAACTAGAACAATATACTAAACTCTGGACTCTGGAAACAACTGCACAAGTCATATGCTATCTCCAGCAACCAGAGACGCAAAACACCTGGGTTCATAAAGGCTAAGCAATCAACAGCTCCCCCTAATTTAATTAGGCCAAACAAGGTGATAATCTGACTTTGATTCAGCCCCAAAAATATATATAAATTAAAAAAGTTAATAAATAAAAAATTTCTTTATGCCTGTATCAATGTATTTCTAAACACGAAAAAACCTATGTGAATGAGCCATAAGATTACTTATGCTGGGGTGTGCTGGTAGAAATGTCCACTGTGGCACCACTAAATAGTAAATTATATCTATACTTTCTAAGACCCCTGAAGAGTATAGCAGTGTTCATGAGGTAGACAGCAACACATGAGGACAACGCAGGTCTTTACCATATGGAGCATCTCATCTCTATATGAGGAAAATGTGATATTTATTATAAACACTGTTTTCCACACAAATCTTCAGAAGACCCGAGGCTTTGCTTGTTGGGTATCGTAGGGCTAGAGAATTTAGATGCAACTACTACTATAGGAATGCTGCTCACTGGATACAACCAGTATCTCCTACTGTACCTGAATTTATACCTAGAATGAACACTATTATTAACTTGGGAATATATCTCAAACATAATTGTATATTGACATTTGAGGTGCTATAGGGGGTCTATGGATAGATATGCTGGGATTACCAGAGTCCCAGATTAAACTGGGCAACTACTGGGCTGTGGAACAAGTTTGTTGTCTCGCACATAGGGAAGACTTGGATAAAAGGGTTGGTGATGATATATGAGCATTCATATGGACAATGGGTGGGTCTTTGCCGGATGTACTGAGAAGTGTGTTAACACTAATATATGTACTATATCTGGGGATGTATTACTGGAACATAGTGGAATGGTCCAGTAGGTATTTGGATTCGGTAGGACCTGTTACACTGTGGAGGGGTGTTTTTATTTATTTTTTTCTTTTGTATTTGACTACAAACTGTAGGTGCATCTTATCATTTGATTACTGGACATGCATGCCACGAATACCATCTGTATGTACATTTTACTGTATGTGGTCTATAGGACAAATGATTGTGAAAGATTACCATGTTTTCAAACTGGTTTATTTTGTTAACGAAAACAATAAAACATAACAGATTGAAAAAAAAAACAGTAACACATAAAGTCCCTATGGCACCATACTATGAAGCCACAGGCAGCCCGTGTGCTGCCGCTTGGTGACTGTTGTAATACAGCTGTGTTCATGAAGCCTAATTCATTCTCACTTATCTGTTTTCCCTTGACCAATAACCAGTAAAGCTAGGTTTGTGTTTTCAACTGCATGTACTAGAAATAGCAAAATGGCATTATGACGGGCAGTATTTGTCACAGCTCTCTGGTTCAAAACAGTGTTTCTTTGCTTTTATTTTTAAAACCTCCTTAGTCACATAAGAAAGTTTTACTAGGTGCATCATTTCTTGGGGACATACAAAAATGTCAACAGAAAAAAAAGAATAGTCTGGAAGATTGCAATAAAGGAATTCACAGGATGTAAAAGCAGATGCATCAGGGCACACATCTGTTGTCTGACGCAGATCACGTTAATAATAAAAATGCAAATGGTTCTAAATCAGCCTTTAGACCCTAAGGAACCAGACTTCTCCTTGACATTTGTTAAAGATATTTATCACTATACAGCCTTCTAACTATAATAGTACCATCAAATGTAATAAAAGGGACTCTCGGTACTTAAGGGGTTTAAAGGGAATGTGTTATATATTTCATTTTAGTTTCATTAAAGAGTGCCTGCAGCAATTTTGACCATTCTGAACTGCTGACAGCACAAGGTAGGGACTGGGGAGAGCAGTACGATCATGCCTCTCATGGTGCTTTAATCATCAGGAATAGCGGGAATATGAAGTTTTATTCTGCAAGATTCTGCTCCAGCATGGAATTCATTCAGTGTTTATTGACTCAAAGTACTTAAAAATCCAGAGCAAGGAGGGAAAAACAGCAATATAGACCCTGCTTACATGTTTTGAATCCTCACAATGTTCTTAATCATAGCATCCTGTATAAACCGGTTGACTGTGTGTCCCAACAACATGCTACCTGCATACTGTTGGAGATTATATATTGTTGGAACATAGACAATTGGTTTATATAGGATGCTGTGACTAGGAACACTGTGGGCGTTTGAAATGTGTAAGCAGTGTCTGTACTACTGTTCTGCTGTTTTTCCCATTTCTCTAGATTTTTAACCCTTTCATCCTCGGAGTTTTTTCTTTTTTTTTCTTTTTCGTTTTTTGCATTTACTTTTTACTCCCCCTGCCTTTCCCGGGCCATAACTTTTTATTGAGGGCTTGTTTTTTGCAGGACAAGTTGCACTTTCTAATGCCACCATTTAATATTGCAAACATAAAAATCAAATGGGGTGAAATAAAAAAAAAACACTATTCCACAACAGTTTTATGGATTTCATTTTAATGGTGTTCCCTATAATATAAAATTCACCTGTTAGCTTCATTCTACAGGACAGTACAATTATGGCGATACCTCACTTGTATAGTTTTTCTTGCATTTTAAAGAGGACCTTACATTGGTCCTGACATAAGAATATGAGTACCTGTCACTGTAGGCCATTATTAGTAGATGTCATGGCTGTCATTTTTTTCAGATCAGCTGCTCTGTTGCCCCACTGTGCCCCCGTTCTGGTTTCGCATCCTATATGCTAAAAGATAGCATCAGTACAGGGTGGAGGTGACGCCAGCTTTTCTCAGAGGGGCGTCTCCTTCTCCCTGGAATAAAAAAGGAATAAAAAAGCTAATTTAGGAATACTGAGGCTGGCGCACACGTACTCTGGCTCCCCGGATGCTGTAGTCATGTTTAACCATAGCATCTGAAGGGTTAAAAGTATGCTATCAATGTTATTGTTGATCACATATATTAGTCCTGGGTATCTGCTGTTTAAAACTGCAAAAAAAGTGGCTATGCTGCCATGCTCACGAGCGGTGCCATCTTTAAAGTCTTGGCTGCATGCGGAACCTGCACTCCCTGAATTTTTATGGTGGCCATTATGGCACATAACAGGTAGTATTAAGTGTTTAGTAGAGATGAGCGAGCACTAAAATGCTCGGGTGCTCGTTATTCGAGTCGAACTTTTCCCGATGCTCGGGTGCTCGTTTCGAGTAACGAACCCCATTGAAGTCAATGGGAGACTCAAGCATTTTTTGCAGGGGACCAAGGCTCTGCCTAGGGAAGGCTGGGTGAAAACATGGAAACCTCAGAAAATGATGGAAACACCACGGAAATGGACAGGAAACAGCAGGGGCAGCATGCATGGATGCCTCTGAGGCTGCCTAATCCCACCATTACCCCAAATTCTCAGGCAACAGCCTGGTGGTTACCCTCATGGCAATTGTGCTCACTCAGACCAAGAAAGGCGAGGCAAATACCCATCACATGTTAGGGAAGCACCCAACTAGGTGCAACAAAGGTCCATCACCGCCTGCAGGTGACACCACTGCTCATCCTGGCACTGCAGCTGAAATCAAGTTTAGTATCTGTTCTTATCAGTTGCTGTGGCTGTTGGATGTATAGTGGTGAGCATAGCTGCTTCCCAAGCATCTAAAAAATAAATCAGTACAATATCTAATACGTCCCCCTACCCGGGTAAATTGTTTGGAGAGAGGGCCTGTAGGTGGGGGGGAAGGAGGTTTCGCTGGAAGAGCCAGAGGAGTGCCCCCTGGGCTAGCTTGTGTGGTGATGACAACAGCCAGAATGGATTTGGAGAAACTGTTGCATCAACCGGTATGGTATCGGTTCTTCTCAGTTTAATACCGTATACGTCCCCTATCTTGGGACCTTATATTTTATGGATTTTTCGACCACGGAAAACGGAAAAAGAGCTTGCTCTGGCCAGGGGAGTGTCTTTCCTACTGCAGCTAAGGGGACGTGTCCATGCGCTGCCTATCACAGGTCAGGAGGCAATTAAAAGAAGAAACAAAAAAAACATCAGTACAATATCTAATACGTCCCCTATCCGGGTAAATTGTTTGGAGAGAGGGCCTGTAGGTGTGGGGCAGGCTGGGGGAGAAGGAGGTTTCGCTGGAAGAGCCAGAGGAGTGCCCCCTGGGCTAGCGTGTGTGGTGGTGACAACAGCCGGGTGTAGTTAGAATGACGACGCAGGACCCCAACTTAAAAATTTAGCATCAACCGGTACAGTCGTAAATTATGAGATTGATCAAGTGTGGTATGTCTTCTATGTATACTACTCAGTTTAATACCGTATATGGCAGCTATCCGGAAAAATAGTTTGTAGAGAGAGAGAGAAAGATAGGACAAAGAATTAAATTGTTTGGAGAGAGGGACTGTAGGTGGGGTGGCAGGCTGGGGGGAAGGAGGTTTCGCTGGAAGAGCCAGAGGAGTGCCCCCTGGGCTAGCGTGTGTGGTGGTGATAACAGCCGGATGTAGTTAGAATGACGACGCAGGACCCCAAATTAAAAATTTAGCATCAACCGGTACAATTGTCAATTATGAGCTACATCAAGTGTGGCATGACTTTTAAATGGATATTGCATGTGGTCACGTACTCCCTGGAACCCCATAGTCACCCCTTCCCTGATGTGCTAGCCCAGAACATTCTCTGCCCTAATTCGCAAGACCTTTTGCTGTTTCCGTGTGCTGACAGTGGGGATTTACCAGTGTTGTCTGAGGAGGTGGTGGACAATGGAGAGACACAGGTGTCGGGGGGTGAGGTAGTTGTATGGGAAGCAAGTTACAGTGGGGACTCCTTGGGGGGGAATTTCTCAGGATGGGACAGATTCAACTTGGGTGGATCAGGCACAGGAACAGATGAATTTTTTGGGGGGTTTATTTAACTTTTATTTAGCAAAAATAACCACAGAGATATTTATTCGTTATCTTCTCTGCGCAGTCTGGCGTTGGGGTTCATCACTTTGATGGCGAGCTGTGCCGCTCTCTCCACAATGGTCTGTAGGTTCTTAGATGGAGACTTTGTCGGCGAATTCAGTACAGAAGGACTTGTTGCTCATCAACAGAACCTCGACCTCCTTGACATTGTGGACAAGGAATTTGCGGGTGGACCAGGAATTTGCGGAACCCTGTGGGCAGCATGTGTTTGGTCTTCTACTTGATACCGTATCCAATGTTGGGCGATATAGATACGCAAGTAATATTTTTTTTTCACACCTATCCCAAAAATAAAAATGTATGCAGTTTGCGCAAATAAAACTGGAAACTGGAACTGGAGAGAGGGCCTGTAGGTGGGGGGGCAGGCTGGGGGGAAGGAGGTTGAGCTGGAAAAGCAGGGGAGTGCCCACCTGGACTAGCGTGTGTGGTGGTGACAACAGCCGGATGTAGTTGGAATGACGACGCAGGATCTGAACTTAAAAATTTAGCATCAACCGGTACAATTGTCAATTATGAGCTACATCAAGTGTGGCATGACTTTTAAATGGATATTGCATGTGGTCACGTACTCCCTGGAACCCCATAGTCACCCCTTCTCTGATGTGCTAGCCCAGAACATTCTCTGCCCCAATTCGCAAGACCTTTTGCTGTTTCCGTGTGCTGACAGTGGGGATTTACCAGTGTTGTCTGAGGAGGTGGTGGACAATGGAGAGACACAGGTGTCGGGGGGTGAGGTAGTTGTATGGGAAGCAAGTTACAGTGGGGACTCTTTGGGGGGGAATTTCTCATGATGGGACAGATTCAACTTGGGTGGATCAGGCACAGGAACAGATGAATTTTTTGGGGGGTTTATTTAACTTTTATTTAGCAAAAATAACCACAGAGATATTTATTCGTTATCTTCTCTGCGCAGTCTGGCGTTGGGGTTCGTCACTTTGATGGCGAGCTGTGCCGCTCTCTCCACAATGGTCTGTAGGTTCTTAGATGGAGACTTTGTCGGCGATTTCAGTACAGAAGGACTTGTTGCTCATCAACAGAACCTCGACCACCTTGACATTGTGGACAAGGAATTTGTGGGTGGACCAGGAATTTGCGGAACCCTGTGGGCAGCATGTGTTTGGTCTTCTACTTGCTACCGTATCCAATGTTCGGCCATATAGATTCGCAAGGTAATATTATTTTTCACACCTATCCCAAAAATAAAAATGTATGCAGTTTGCGCAAATAAAACTGGAAACTGGAATTGGAGAGAGGGCCTGTAGGTGGACCTCCGGAAAAATTGTTTGGAGAGAGGGCCTGTAGGTGGAACTCCGGAAAAATTGTTTGGACAGAGGGCCTGTAGGTAGAACTCCGGAAAAATTGTTTGGAGAGAGGGCCTGTAGGTGGACCTCTGGAAAAATTGTTTGAAGAGAGGGCCTGTAGGTGGACATCCGAAAAAATTGTTTGGAGAGAGGGCCTGTAGGTGGAACTCCAGAAAAATTGTTTGGACAGAGGGCCTGTAGGTGAACCTCCGGAAAAATTGTTTGGAGAGAGGGCTTGTAGGTGGAACTCCGGAAAAATTGTTTGGAGAGAGGGCCTGTAGGTGGAACTCCAGAAAAATTGTTTGGAGAGAGGGCCTGTAGGTGGACCTCCGGAAAAATTGTTTGGAGAGAGGGCCTGTATGTGGACCTGTGGAAAAATTGTTTGAATAGAGGGCCTGTAGGGGGCCCTCCTGAAAAATTGTGCTAAAAGAGTGCCAGTTGGACCTCTGAAAAATGGCGTTTTTTGGGTCAGCGTTAGGCAAAGACGGTATGTAGGAGGAGGAGGAGTAGGAGGAGGAGTAGAGAAGAGGAATCGGATACATAAGTTATTTAAATCTTTAGCTGCTTTCCCCTGGAGGAGATTTGAATTCCGGTGAAATCCAGGCTTTGTTCATTTTAATAAGCGTCAGCCTGTCAGCGCTGTCAGTTGACAGGCGTGTACGCTTATCGGTGATGACGCAACCAGCTGCACTGAATACCCGCTCTGACAGCACACTAGCGGCAGGGCAGGCCAGCACCTCCAAGGTGTACAGCGCCAGTTCAGGCCACGTGTCCAGCTTTGAAACCCAGTAGTTGTATGAAGCAGAGTGATCGCTACGGACGTTGGTATGGTCAGCTAGGTACTCCCTCACCATCTTTCTGTACAGCTCCCCCCTACTCTGCCTAGACTGGGGACAGGTGACAGTGTCTTGCTGGGGTGACATAAAAGTGGCAAAGGCCTTGGAGAGCGTTCCTCTGCCAGTGCTGGACAAGCTGCCTGCTTGCCTCCTCTACCTCCGCTACTTGGCCCACAGAACCATGCCCTCTGCCGCTAGCGGCGTGAGATGGGAAGGATTGTTTCAGCTTGTGCACCAGGGCCTGTTGATATCTATTCACTCTCATACTCCTTTCCTCTGCAGGGATGAGAGTGGAAAGGTTCTGCTTGTACCGTGGGTCCAGGAGAGTGAACACCCAGTGTTTGAAAAAATTCTTCTAACGCGAGGGTCACGGGATAGGCAGCCTAACATGAAGTCTGCCATGTGCGCCAGAGTCCCAACAGGTAAGAATTCCCTCTCCTCACTGGCCTGACTCTCCATTTCCTCCTCCTCCTCCTCCAAGTCCTCCTCTTCAGCCCATACACGCTCAAGAGTTAAGGACTGAGCACTGGTACCCTCTACTGTCTCGCTGACATTCTCCTCCTCTTCCTCCTCATCCTCATCCCCCTCCTCCGATACGCGCTGAGAAACAGACCGGAGGGTGCTCTGGCTATCAAGCGACGTATCTTCGTCCACCGTCTCTTGTGACAAGCGCAAAGCATCCGACTTGATGCTGAGCAGTGAGTTTTTCAACAGGCAAAGCAGCGGGATGGTGAGGCTGATAATGGCGGCATCGCCGCTGACCATCTGTGTTGACTCCAAAGTTGCTCAACACCTGGAAGATATCAGACATCCACGTCCACTCCTCATTGTAGACTTGAGGAATCTGAGAGACCTGACTACCAGTTCTGGTGGAAGATGACATCTGGCAGTCTACAATCGCTCTGCGCTGCTGGTAAACTCTGGATAACATGTTTAATGTGGAATTCCATCTCGTGGGCACGTCGCACAACAGTCGGTGAGCGGGCAGTTGTAGGCGGCGCTGCGCTGCCCTGAGAGTGGCAGCATCTGTGCTCGACTTGCGGAAATGTGCACAGATGCGGCACACCTTGGTGAGCAAATCAGACAGATTGGGGTATGTCTTGAGGAACCGCTGAACTATTAGATTGAACACGTGGGCCAGGCATGGCACATGTGTCAGTCTGCCGAGTTGCAGAGCCGCCACCAGGTTACGCCCGTTGTCACACACAACCATGCCTGGCTTGAGGTTCAGCGGTGCCAGCCACACATCGGTCTGCGCCGTGACGCCCTGTAACAGCTCTTGGGCGGTGTGCCTTTTGTCACCTAAGCTCAGCAGTTTGAGTACCGCCTGCTGGCGCTTACCCACGGCACTGCTGCTGCGCCTAGAGCTACCGACTGAAGGCGCCGTGCCCACGGATGGTAATTCGGTGGAGGAGGAGGAGGGGTCGGAGGAGGAGGAGGCATAGTACGTCTGAGAGACCGTGACCGAGATAGGCCCCGCAATCCTCGGTGTGGGCAGTACATGAGCGGCCCCAGGGTCATTCTCGGTCCCAGCCTCCACCAAGTTAACCCAATGTGCCGTCAGTGAGATATAGTGTCCCTGCCCGGCAGCACTTGTCCACGTGTCCGTGGTTAGGTGGACCTTCTCAGAAACAGTGTTGGTCAGGGCACGGATGATGTTCTGTGACACGTGCTGGTGTAGGGCTGGGACGGCACATCGGGAAAAATAGTGGCGGCTGGGGACCGAATACCGAGGGGCAGCCACCGCCATGAGATTTCGAAAGGCCTCGGTCTCTACCAGCCTATAGGGCAGCATCTCCAGGCTAAGCAATTTGGAGATGTGGACGTTGAGGGCTTGGGCATGTGGGTGGAACTGTATTTCCTCTTGCGCTCCAGCGTCTGCTGTAAAGACAGCTGAACGCTGCGCTGGGACACATTGGTGGACACTGTGGAGGATTGTGGAGGCGAAGGGGGGGTTTTTCTGGCGGGAGGCGCTCGTGCCGGGGTCCTGGGCAGGGGGTTAACTAGCAGAGGCAGCGAGTGACACAGGGGAAGGAGCAGTGGTGTGACCCGCAGGAGGTGGTGAACGGCCTTGGTTCCATTGAGTGGGGTGTTTAGCACTCATATGCCTGCGCATGCTGGTGGTGGTTAGGCTAGTAGTGGTGGCACCCCTGCTGATCCTGGTGTGGCACAGGTTGCACATCACAGTCCGTCGGTCATCCTCACTTTTTTTTAAAGAACCTCCAGACTTGCGAACATCTAGGCCTCGCCACGGGAGCTTCACTACGTGAAACAGTTGCTGATGATGCACCAGCTCTGGCCCTGCTTCTCCCTCTGGCCACACCACTGCCTCTTACAACCTGTTCTGGTGCAGCACTCGCCTCCGCCTCAGAAGCACTGTCTTCACTCGGCATATCAACCCAGCTCGGGTCAGTCACCTCGTCATCCTCCGATTCCTCAGTCTGCTCCCCCCTCGGAATTCCTCCCCTTACAACAACTTCACCACTATCTGACAACCGTGTCTCCTCATCGTCCGACACCTCTTTACAAACTTCTTCCACTAACTCAACATTGTCATTATCATCATCATCACCCACAGACTGCGACAGTTGGAACATTTGGGCATCGGGAACGAGGTCAGCAGCAACCTGAGAAGTGGTTTGTGACTCTGGGAAGGGTTCAGAAAACAGTTCCTGAGAGTATGCCGGATCGCATTCCAAATTTTCCTGGGAGGGGGCAGACTGGGGGGAAGGAGGTTGAGGTGTAGGAGCCAGAGGAGTGCTCCCTTGGGTAACGTGGGTGGACTGCGTGGAAGACTGACTGGCGGACAAATTACTTGAAGCATTATCCGCTATCCATGAGATCAGCTGTTCGCACTCTTGTGGTTTCAGGGACCACGTGTCCCTGTAAGTTGAGACATGAAACTAGGGAGTGTAGCTCTGCGGCGTTCCACAGCTCCCTCATCAGCAGGTACTGTCTCACCCTGCCCAGGACCACGGCCTCTGCCCCCTGCAGTAATTGAATGCCCACGCCCACGCCCTCGTCCTCGACCCTTAGCCCTGGGGTTCCACATTTTCTGTATATAATTGTATTCTATAAAAAAAATAAAATAAATGGGCTTGGTGTACTGAAACTCACAAACTTGTTCAGTCTGGTTTAATTTTGTGAAGTACAGAAAGTGTCACCTGGACAGTATATACGGTTTGGAGTGAGTGTGCTGAACTGTGTCACACAGAAAGGTTACACGCAGCTGTGTGAAATGGATTTGTATCACTCAGCTAAAACAACAAAAAAAATATTTTTTTTCTATTTTTTTTTTTAATATTTTTTTCTTTTAGTTTTGTTTTTTTGGGAACGTGACGTGCAGAAACTATCGTACAGCTGACTGACACCCTAATGACGGTGGCTATTTAGACTGCGACCCAGACAAATGTCGCACAGAGATTTTTAGGATCAAGCTATATATACGTGACAGGTAGCAGGTGACTTGGTTGTATTTTGTGACGTACAGAAAGTGTCACCTGGACAGTATATACGGTTTGGAGTGAGTGTGCTGAACTGTGTCACACAGAAAGGTTACACGCAGCTGTGTGAAATGGATTTGTATCACTCAGCTAAAACAACAAAAAAAATTATTCTTTTTCTATTTTTTTTTTTTTTAATATTCTTTTCTTTTAGTTTTGTTTTTTTGGGAACGTGACGTGGTGCAGAAACTATCGTACAGCTGACTGACACCCTAATGACGGTGGCTATTTAGACTGCGACCCAGACAAATGTCGCACAGAGATTTTTAGGATCAAGCTATATATACGTGACAGGTACAAGTGACTTGTTTGTATTTTGTGACGTACAGAAAGTGTCACCTGGACAGTATATACGGTTTGGAGTGAGTATGCTGAACTGTGACACACAGAAAGGTTACACGCAGCTGTGTGAAATGGATTTGTATCACTCAGCTAAAACAACAAAAAAATTATTTTTTTTCTATTTTTTTTTTTAATATTTTTTTCTTTTAGTTTTATTTTTTTGGGAACGTGACGTGCAGAAACTATCGTACAGCTGACTGACACCCTAATGACGGTGGCTCTTTGGACTGCGACCCAGACAAATGTCGCACAGAGATTTTTAGGATCAAGCTATATATACGTGACAGGTAGCAGGTGACTTGGTTGTATTTTGTGACGTACAGAAAGTGTCACCTGGACAGTATATACGGTTTGGAGTGAATGTGCTGAACTGTGACACACAGAAAGGTTACACGCAGCTGTGTGAAATGGATTTGTATCACTCAGCTAAAAGAACAAAAAAAATTTTTTTTCTATTTTCTTTTTTTTAATATTTTTTTCTTTTAGTTTTTTTTTTTGGGAACGCGACGTGCAGAAACTATCGTACAGCTGACTGACACCCTAATGACGGTGGCTATTTAGACTGCGACCCAGACAAATGTCGCACAGAGATTTTTAGGATCAAGCTATATATACGTGACAGGTAGCAGGTGACTTGGTTGTATTTTGTGACGTACAGAAAGTGTCACCTGGACAGTATATACGGTTTGG
Source organism: Rhinella marina (assembly GCA_900303285.1). NCBI lineage: Eukaryota > Metazoa > Chordata > Amphibia > Anura > Bufonidae > Rhinella > Rhinella marina. The sequence continues at coordinate 55,712 of ONZH01012556.1, forward strand.
AGTGAATGTGCTGAACTGTGACACACAGAAAGGTTACACGCAGCTGTGTGAAATGGATTTGTATCACTCAGCTAAAACAACAAAAAAAATTATTTTTTTTCTATATTTTTTTTGTATTTTTGTTTTTTTGGGAACGTGACGTGCAGAAACTATCGTAGAGCTAACTGACACCCTACTGACGGTAGCTATTTAGACTGCGACCCAGACAAATGTCGCACAGAGAGTTTTGGGATCAAGCCATACACGTGACAGGCAGCAAATGACTTGGTTGTATTCGGTGACGTACAGAAAGTGTCACCTGGACAGTATATATGGATGGGAGCTAGTGTGCTGAACTGTGACACACAGAATGGTTCCACACTGCTGTGTGCAATGGATTTGTATCACTGAGATATAACATTAAAAAATAAAAGGGGGTTATACATGGCGATAGCTGCACTACTAGTGCCAGCCAGCCAAGTGACAAAAAAAAAATGTCTTCTAGCCCTTAGAAGGGCTGTTGGGTTCTTTGTGGGTGATCCCTGCCTAACAGACAACTAAATGCAGGCCCTAACACTGTCCCTGAAACGCAGCAGCTCTATCTCTAACGACATCCAGACGGCATCTGAGCTGAGCACCGCGGCCAGTCGGTAGTATATTCCAGGGTCACCTGATCAGGCCAGCCAACCCCTGCTATCGACATGTAAGGGCCCCACGTGATGCTGGGTGGTACGCAGAGTCTCCTGGCTTGTGATTGGCTGTGTTTTTAGGCGCCAAAAAAGCACGATGCGGAAGTTGCCATTTCCTCGAGCATGGCGAGATACTCGTCCGAGCAGCGAGCACTTACGAGTACCCTAATGCTCGAACGAGCACCAAGCTCGGACGAGCATGATCGCTCATCTCTAGTGTTTAGTATGTAGTCCCGTCCTTGATGTTTGGCAGATGGGCCCAAATAATTTTGTACAAAATGCATTTGCCAAGAATCTCATATTTAGCACTAGCACCAGAATATTTTCTTTAACTATAGCATTATTGTACTTTATTTGGTTTGCAGGCTGCGTTGCATTGTATTTTTTATTTATTTATTTTTTAACTCCCCAAGCAAGATACACAGCACAGTTGAAAAAATGTCCAGCATGTTCAACCTGGGAAGAGAAGAAGACACATGGATCCGAAGTCGACCGAAGTTACCGAGGTACCAATTGATACCGAAGCTGACTTCGGATCCATGTTTTAAAATGGTTTTAAAGTTTAAAAATAAAATCCCAAAAATAACTCACTTCGGCTTGCCAGAGTCCATACATTTGAATGCTGTATGGAGACAAATCTCCGTACAGCATTTAAATGATCCAAATCTATGATCCAAAGCTCGCTTCACTCAACACTAGACTTAAAAATACAGACATTCAACATTAAAAGCACTGATACAGGTACTTGTGTAAGTGCATTCAAAACCATTCACATTTCATGGGTAGGAGCTCAATTTCTTTTTAAAAAGACTTGTATTTATGCAGGAGAGTGGACTGTGCTTCCCTTTACTGTGACATAGTGTAACAAATTTCCAGTTGGGTGAATAAAAGCCGGTCCACCATCCTTCACCAAATTTGGAGTGCTGTCTCTTCTTTGCAAATTATACATTGTGGGACCCAGGGTCTTGGAATGATTGCACCCACCTTCACTTTAACTGTGATTTTTTCTTTTTAGTAAAATAAATTCTAGTTACCTGTACCGTCTTCTAGAAGCAGAATTGGAGACAAAAGCAGTTTTATCATTGGATTCAAAGTTTTGCAAGCTCCTAAGCTCCACTTAGTGGTGGCTTCAGGCAGGAAGAATTGAATCCTTGAACTCTCTGACAATGCAGATAATTTGAAGTTCTGGATAACAAACAAAAAAAAAGCTCAGAACCTTATCAAAGAATTTGCAGCAATTTAGATGAAATAAAAATAAAAAAATGGTTTCCAGGCTAGGACATTCACTTTAAAACACAAACAAAATATTTTTGAGTAAATTTCTTTATTTTATAAACCAATTCTTTATTTTAAAACCAATACGAGCACAGAGAAGACATACAAGCTTCCTCCAAATAGTACCAGGCTGGAATTTGCACCCAACTAGAACCCAATGGGCCTTCTATATTTTTTAGGGCCATGTCTACCTCCTTTAGAAATGCACTGTTGTTATTCTGTAGCTGTAACATTCTGGAGACTGTTCAGGGAACTGTGACCTAAAAGTACTTTGTTTCAAAGTGGGAATCTCAGTCCCGAGGTTGAGGTTGGAAGCCATTGCCTCCTTAGATTCTACAACCCAACTTAGCATGTGCAAACACAGTAGTTGCACTGGGAACCTAAAATGGCTTTAAATGCTTTAATGTTAAACCTGAAATAAAATAAAAAAATCAAGTGAGAAAAACAGGCATTATTATACTTCTCATCTCAGTCTACTGTACTTTACACAAAGAATCATCTGATACTAGGTTTGTAACAATGTCTTCTATTTGTATACTTGTTTATCTCACATTTATATCACATAAGAGCAATTTTTATAATGGACAGTGCATTACTTTAATGTATTCTTAGTCGTCCAGCCAATCTTCGCTTTCAGTGATGAGTGGTTTTAACAATTACACTGGTTTATAGATATATGAAAGCTAGTTTAGCTTTTATTGGTCAGTACAGGTTTAGGCATAAGAATCATGCAATTATCACTTAGCTGAATTATATACTTCAGCAGGGGCTGTAAATTTTCTTCTCCAGTTGACTTTTACCCTGAATATAATAGAAATATAGAAATGTCTTTGGACTGGACAATTTCTTACATTGATTCTTAACTGAAAAATCAGACATATAAACATACTTATGATCACTCATTTTTGTAGGCTCCACTTTAAGTGGGTTGTCTAACGTTAGCAAATTGCATTTATCATGACAAAGTTAATACTAATATATTGTGATTGTCCATATTGCTTCCTTTGCTGGCTGGATTAATTTTTCCATCACATTATACAATACTCAATTCCAGGGGTTATAACCACCCTGCAATCCATCAACGGTGGCAGTGCTTGCATGGTTTAGCGTTTAAGGAAAAGTTAGAATTAGGCGCAGTCAATAAGCCACTAAGCGTTCCTCCACATTTCTATATATGATATGACAACATTTATATCAGCACATAAAATAAAGTAAACATGTTGAAAAAAATGCAAAAAAAATAAATGAATGTTTTTGCATTTACATCCAAAAAATAATAAGAGATAATCAATAAATTATATGTAGTTTTGAACTAAGTAAGTTATTCACAAAGTTGCGCTTGATTTCACTGAATAACTTCAGTTATTGATTTTTAAAGCGGAAAACCGCTTTAAAACTTGAAACCGAACTCTGCTTAGGTTCCAACTATTACCTCGGAACTGAAGCCGAGTTCGGTTTCAGGTTTTAAAGTGATTTTCCACTTTAAATATCAATTACCGAAGTTATTCAACGAAGTCACGCGCCACTTTGTGAATAACTAACTTCGGCTCATCGGAGCCCAGACATTCTAATACTGTGTGGAGATGGATCTCCGTACAGTCATGTTCTGAAGTTTTGAACAAATCGACTTCGGAGGAAGCATCCAAAGCTTGCTTCGCTCAACACTAATTATATGTATATGGTAACGCTGAAAATTTGACTTGCAAAAAACAAAACCTTATACAGCAAAATTGACAGAAAAATAAAGAGAGTGACTTCAAAGAGAGTTGCTCTGTAGTGACAAGCTCAATCCACCCCAAAGTAGACAGGCCCTTAGCACCTTAGCTTTTAACAAACACCTGATTGGCGAGAGTGTGGGTATCGGACCCACACCTATCAGTTAGTTATAGCTTATTCTGAGTCCATCACTTAGAGGGGCTGTCTCATCTTAGACATAGGTGGCATATCGATAGTATAAGCCACTAATGTCAGATATGTGCAGGAGCCGCACATATATCTAGAACAGCCTCCCAAACGTGAAGGAGAGTGCACAGCAAATGCACAGAGTGCTCTCCAGTCATTTCTATGGGAGTTCTGGAAATAGCCAAGTGAGCATACTCAGCTATTTTCGGAAGTCCCATAGAAATGAATAGAATGCACACTATGCAAGTGCAGCCACTGCTCCATTTACTTATATGGGACTGCCGGAGACAGCCAAACCTGTGCTCGGCTATTTTCAGCAGTTTCATAGAAATGAATGTAGCGCTGCCACACATGCGCAGCTGTTCTCTGCTCACTTCAGGGTTTCCATTCTGGACATAGCTGCAGGTCCCAGAGGTGGGACCCACACCTATCTGACATTGGTGAAACATCCTAGTGATATGTCACCAATGTCTAAAATGAGAATAAAACGCTAATTAAAAAGTAGCTAACCCCTTTAAGGCTCAAAATAGGCTAATCCTTAAAGGGAATCTGTCCGAAGTTCTGACGATGCTGAGCTGTTGACAGTGCAAGGTAGGGACTGTGGAGAACAATGCAAACATACCTTTTGTACAGCTTTTATCATCAGGAGTAATGAGAAAATTAATTTTTTGTCACTGCGAGCCGGCGGTGCGCTTCCTCCATTCAGCGCCGCCAGACTCCCACTGTTGTTCAGGAGCGAGGACGAGATGTAAGACTTCGTCTCCATGACAACAGGGGCAGGGATGACCCGGCACGCGCTCAGTCTCAGCACGGCCAGCGTCCTCCCCATCCCCTTGTCAACAGGCAGGAGGAGCTTCTGAGCGCTGGCAGGGGGGCCAGCGCTCAGTTATGAATATGTGTGCTATAGGTCACGTGACCTACTTCTGAGTACTGGCAAGGAAGCCAGCACTTACTGTTTTAGGTTTGGAATTAGGTCACATGACGCTGCCTCGTCACATGACCTGCTTGGAGCCCTATTTAAACAGGCAACCCGCCAGCCACAGGTTGCCTGTGATTGGTCTAACTACCTCAGTGTATTTGCTACAGAGAATCTTGTATTTGACTTTGGCTGTTGTTATTTGACTACTCTCTCGTCTTCCCCCTTGTACTGTGTTCTCTCTTGGTTTGACCTCGGCGTGTATTTGAATTTGGCTTGTGGCTCTCCCTTGGTCGTTTACGTACTCTCCTGGTTTAGACTTTGGCTCGGCAACTTTGTTATTTCTTGTGGTTCTGTTTTTGTTTATTATTTATTTATTTATTTATTTATTATTTTCTCCCCTTCCCTGTACACCCCAGCACGTACCTAGTAAGGGACTGCCGTCTAGTTGTATGCCGTTGCCCATGACGGGTCGTGCAAGTAGGTAGGGTCAGAGGTCCGGTTAAAGTCAGGGCTCACTTTCCCACTGTCGTGACAGTTTTATGTTGCCAGAGTCTACTTTCCAAAGGCCCATGGGGCGGGGCTTTCATTGAGCTGCTTCATAGCCCCTCCCTCAGCTCTGAGTTACAGCCGTAGTGATCTTCTGGTTGGATGCAATTTTACCAATAACTCACAATTTAAAAAAAAATAAAAAATTAAAAATTTTTAAAAAATTATATATACACACTTTCGGAAGGTAAATGCACTACAGTCCTATTCTCATCAGCCCTCTGGGGGTGCTGTTCTGCAAGAGTAATGCTGTAGGGACCTCAGTGCCAGTATTGGCAGGGGTCCCAGATGGCAATAACCCTTTAACCCTTTCATTTATTCAATATCGGAATCTGCTACATTTCCATGAAAGAACCAATAATGGCAGTTATAATAACAACTCACTAATAGAATTATTACCATCACACAGTAATAAGCACCGTATTTACATTGTGCCACTTGACATGGCTCATGTATCAGGTATTACATGTGTTGGCTGTTGTCAGACATGGAGACTAGCGCACTGTCATAATTATTCTGCTTAATTACATATGTTTCATTGAATTTAAACTAGGGCACTACAAATTTCCATTCCAGACTGCTTCAGCTGCCAACCTTTCTCCTCTTGTGGTCCCTCACCATCAGTAAAGAACTAATTATTTGTTTTATACGTTTTATGCTTCATTTAGTCATCTTAGTTCGCTATGGTCTTACCAGTAGAATAAATAGAAACTAGATATTTCTTCGGTATTCATTTATCAAAATGTGATAAAGTGAAATTTGCTTGACACGTGTGTCAAAACTGTAATAGAGTTTTAAGCTGTTAAGCCTATTTTGTGTAAGGGAGCACTCTCCAGAGTGCAGTCTTCTTCACAATCATGCTGTAAAGACACTTGCTAAGTTGGAGGGCTTCCCAGGCAACTTCCGTTCATTTTTGGCAGAGGCAGATGAACAGCTTGTACACCTCCTATCCCATTCTCAGATTATATCTCCAGCTTCATGATATATTACGGTAGAAAAGTCTTTCAGTTATTTCTTTTTTCTTTTTTTTTTTTTCTTTCTTGCCGTTCACATAATTATTTTCTGTTGAGGGAGCTCAGATCCATTTACCTTTTCATATTAATGTCTGACAGATATCTGAAAAAAATAAGACAAGAATGATATTTTTTCGTGAAGCCCCATCAAATCTTTCTGTCTTTAAGGATCCTCTGAAAGCTTAATAGATCAACTGGGCTGAGTATCAAAATCTCCCCATTTCAAGATGCTGCAAATTTATCATTGCAATGTTTCTGCATTGCTCTCCAGCAGGTGTAGTGACATTGCCATTATAAACTGACTACAGCACAATAGGAAGACATATAACTTTAAAAACACAAAACAATGGATATGAGATATTCACGAAAATCAAATAATGTGTCTGACAGTAGCTTTCTGTTATTATTTATATAGCTTTATGGGAAGAGCGCCTGCTGTGAATTTTTTGTTTTAAAAAAAAAAAAGCAATTTGGACTGAATTAATAAGGCAATGGAAATGGATCCTGATATTGTTAGACAGCTTTCAGATAGCCACAGCAGAGACATATTTTTATTGTGCTTATTATAGCCACAAAATCTTGACCGCCCATGCCTCTACTAAACCATACTTAGAATATAGAATCATAGTGGCCAAGAGGAACCTCCTAGCCTCCAGATCATGAAAGCAGCCTTGGCCTGAGGAACACTTGTATCAAAGATCGCCAGCCGCTGTAATGTCTGAGAAGTGCAAATCAGTTGTGTGCTATACTATGTACCTTACTGTATTAGCTGTGAAGGAGAGGAGTGCCTTGACCTTCTAGAAACTTTGCAGATTATATGGTACCACATCATCTGGTACTGCCATTTTGAAGAGACTAGACCAGGGGTACTCAAGTACTTTTGGTAAAGGTCCACCTACCTGAGTCTGCTGTAGGATGAAGGTCCGAGCTGCAAAGCAAAAAAAATATAAGGAGGGACAACACCAGTGCCGTGGAGCCTTAATAGTAGTAATGCCCTCTGTGCACTATGCCCCCTTCATAGTAGAAATGTCCATTGTGTCCCCTTCACATTATCAATGCCCATTGTGCCCCCTCCAAAGTAAAAATGCCCATTGTGCCCCCTCCAGAATAAAAATGCCCATTGTGCCCCCTCCAGAGTAAAAATATCCTTTGTGCCTCCTTCAAATTAGTAATACCATCTATGCTCCCTCCATAGTAGTAATGCCCTCTGTGCTCCCTCCATAGTGATAAAGCCTTCAGTGCCCCCTCCATAGTGATAAAGTCCTGTGTGCCCCATCCATAGTGATAAAGTTCTGTGTGCCCCCTCCATAGCAATAAAGCCCTGTGTGCCCCCTCCATAGCGATAAAGCCCTCTGTGCCCCCTCCAAAGCGATAAGGTCTTCTTTGCCCCCTCCATAGCGATAAGGTCCTCTGTGCCCCCTCCATAGTGATAAAGTCCTCTGTGCCCCCTCCATAGTGATAAGGTCCTCTGTGCCCCCTCCATAGTGATAAGCTCCTCTGCGCCCCCTCCATAGTTATAAAGACCTCTGTGACCCATCCATAGTTATAAAGCCCTCTGTGCCCCCTCCATAGTGATAAGGTCCTCTGTGCCCCCTCCATAGTGATAAGGTCCTCTGTGCCCCCTCCATAGTGATAAGGTCCTCTGTGCCCCCTCCATAGTTATAAAGCCTCTGTGACCCATCCATAGTTATAAAGCCCTCTGTGCCCCCTCCATAGTGATGAGGTTCTCTGTGCTCCCTCCATAGTTATAAAGCCCTCTGTGACCCATCCATAGTTATAAAGCCCTCTGTGACCCCTCCATAGTCATAAAGCCCTCAGTGCCCCCTCCATAGTCATGAGGTCCTCTGTGCCCCCTCCATAGTCATAATGCCCTCTGTGCCCCCTCCATAGTCATAAAGCCCTCTGGGCCCCCTCCATATTTATAAAGCCCTCTGTGCCCCCTCCATAGTCATAATGCCCTCTGTGCCCCCTCCATAGTCATGAGGTCCTCTGTGCACCCTCCGTAGTCATAATGCCCTCTGTGCCCCCTCCATAGTCATAAAGCCCTCTGTGCCCCCTCCACAGTGATGAGGTCCTCTGTGCCCCCTCCATAGTCATAATGCCCTCTGTGCCCCCTCCATAGTCATAATGCCTTCTGTGCCCCCTCCATAGTCATAATGCCTTCTGTGCCCCCTCCATAGTCATAATGCCCTCTGTGCCCCCTCCATAGTCATAATGTCCTCCGCGCCCCCTCCATAGTTATAATGCCCTCTGTGCCCCCTCCATAGTCATAATGCCCTCTGTGCCCCCTCCATAGTCATAATGCCCTCTGTTCCCCCTCCATAGTCATAATTTCCTCTGTGCCCCCTCCATAGTGATGAGGTCCTCCGTGTCCCCTCTGTATTAAAAAAAAAAAACGAAAAAAAAAAAACACAACACCTACTCACCTTGTCCCGTTCCTGAAGCTCACAGTCCTCCTGTCTTCACTGCAGGCACAGATCGCTCTGCAGCACTGTTTGGGTGGAGCTTATGCAGATTTCCAGTCTGCAGGCTCCGACCACATCGGCTGGCAGCGCGATCTGTGCAGGCTGAATGGTGGAGCAGGAGAAGTCTTCCTGCTTCACCACTCAGAGTGCCGCCGGCCTGAAGGAGAGGGGAGGAGCATGGGGAGCTGAGTGGTGAGTGACATCAGCTCCCTGCGCTCCAGCAATGAGCGCTTCCATCTCTAATGATGGCTCATTGCTTCTGGTCTCTGGCACCCGCACCTGGGTGCATGCAGGGGTCCGGACAGCTGGCAACCACCAGTTGAGTACGTCTGGACTAGACCTTTCATGAAGTTGGAGATGAAGAGTAAGTTATTAAAGGGAAAGTGTTACAATTGACTGTTGCCACCAAGACAGTGCTCTTATTGAGAGATTTCAAAACTTCCAAACCTGTTATCTCTTGTCAGATTCTGTAACCACTAAGCCTGTCACCTTTCATAAAACCGTTGTAACCACCAAGCATATTTTCTTATGTGAGACCAATAAACAGCCTTAAGTAACACAACTGTTTCCTTCTGCCATTCCAGAGTGAGGGCCTCACACATGGCTAAGGACCAAAAAGATCCTTTCTGAAGGGACTGATACCTTACAAGCCCTCAATTTTACTACAAGCAACATTCTGCAGCTTGCTGTGCACTGTGAAACATAGAAGGTACAGAAGGCAAACAGTGCAAATTTTTAAGTAAAATCATATTGAAAAAAACGAAGCACAAGGCTCCATTCACTGTGCAGTGGCCAAGCCGAGGTACTAAAGCTCTTCTCCCATTCAAGCCAAGCTGCAGTCCACTGGCACTGGAAAATACACAGTAGATGAAGCCTTCCATTCATTATACAGTTTCCAGCAGCTATATCCATATCTGATATCAATTACTCACCCTCAGGATCGGTCATCAGTATCTAAGTACAGAAAACCCCTTTAACCATCAAACAACAATTGCAGTCTAAAGAAATAAAATCAGTTGTCCCCAGGTTTTAACCTAAGTGAACGGATTAGCAGTGTCAATAGGTTGGTGGGTTAGGCTGGGTTGATACCATCATTTACCTTTCCATTCTTCTGATCTGCCAGATGAACAGAAAAATAAAGACAAAAATGGATCCTGTATTTTTAGTGTCTGTTATGCTCAGTTATGCACATTTTGCATCCGCTTTAGCCATTTCCGTCAATTTAGATGGAAAAAAGTTCTACAAGAAGTATTTTTTTCTGTCTAAAATCTCAGATGGAAAACGGATGCAAAATGTGCATAACTGAGCATAATGGATACATAAAATACAGGATCTATTTTTTGTTTGTCTGTTTTCTGTTCTTCTGACAGATCAGATGAGGTGAACCCAGCCTTAGGTAGATGTAGAAAATATCCTCTTTTGGTAAATATAACCATGACATTTGACAAAATAAAGGGGGTATATAACATGTTTGTGTCAAGTATAGCAAAAAAAAAAGTCCTTGCCATGATCAAAATCTCACATGTGCTGATGTGTGATGTCATCACCTCATCCGGCCAGCATAATGACGTGGTGACATCATCGTGTCAGCGAGAACGAGTTTTGCAGTTTTCTCTTCAATCAAGATGGCCCGACGGCCTCTCCGCGAGCAAATGGATGAGGTGTTTATGTAGTTTTTTGTTTTTAACCCCTGATTAACCCTTCAAAGGCCTCAATGTGACTGTCAGATGCCACGATCAGGGGTTTCAATGAAGGAAGGGAGGCGCGATCGCTGTTCCCTGTCATTGCGCCTGCTACGTACAATGGAATATGATTCGTGGCAAAGTAATTCGTAACTAATCAAATTTCTTTGTGAACTTCGGTGAAGCAGCCGAATTGAATTTTTGATAACTTTGCCCATCTCTAGTGCTTAGCTCTGGAAGGATTCTGTTTAGACAAATAAAACCTGACAAGACAATAGATTATATCCATGCACTGTTGTTTTTCAGTACAGCAGATAAAATTTCCTGGACAACACTAGAAATTTAATAAAAGCTATGCACACGTCTGAAAACTCTACATGATTGTAACGTATTACAAGAAGATTTTGACAAGTTGGCAGCATGGTCAGGAAAAATGCAGATTAATTTTAATTCAGATACATGTAAAAAGGGATGTAACTACGGTAAGATCATAGCTGACTTTACATTAAATGGAATAATACATGGGAAATCAGTACATGAGAAGGGCTTGTTAACAGCATGGTAAGCAGCAGCTGTCAATGTCAAAGCAAACATATCCATACTGTACGTTGCAGAAAGGATATATATATTCTATGATTCAAGTAAAATATTCAATATACTCAATCATTTTAAAGCTACTTCTTGAATATAAGGGATACCAGGATGTTGAAGAGCTTAGAAGAGTTCAAAGACATGATAGATAAAAGAAACGAGAGGCATTTCCTAAAACAAAAGCCTGGGGAAAAAACCTGTGCATATTCAGTTAAGAATAAAGTGACTCTAGAGGTGATCTTCTTCATATTTATAAGTATATCCAGGATTAATATGAAATTGTTATATAAACCATTTATTCCCAGAGCTGTTGTGAAGACTTGGGGGCCTTACCTCCCATGGTTCTACTGAACTGTGAAAAAATCTAATTTACATTGCGTTTATCACATTTTTATGCTGCAGTATTTACAAAACCACGGGAAAAACACTATGGTTTTGGTAAAATTGCAGCAATAAAAAAAGACACTAAGAATTTAATAAAGGATTAGACACTTAAGATTAGAGATGAGCAAATGTGTGAAAATTCGGTTCTCCATTGATTCTTCAAAATGCAAATCACTCTGATTCACTGCAAATAAAAAACCTGGCAAATTGATTATACCCTCTCTTTTTATGACTAATGAAATTCACAGTTTTAATTGAGAAGATAAGGTTTGGCGTTAATTTGATTCAGGAATTATTTCGGTATTCAACTGCCAGTGTGGGATCAGAGAGGAGTTTTATCCTCTGGGGCATAATTGACCACAACCGCCAACATTTTTGTTCAGTTGGAACATAGAAATGAGTATGGTGTATCTAAGAGATCAGATGACAGCCAGGGTTGAACAGTGTCACTTAAAGGGTTTTTAAGGTCCAATTTTTTTTTTATTAATCAATTTTACCAGCGAATTATAGACATATTTGTAATTTAATGTATAATAAAGTATAGTGGCTCTCCAACACAGAAACAGGGAATATGAGGTGCTTCTCACTTTTGGTTAAAAACCCAATAACCATATGTGTTTAAAATTAAATTGAATAGTAGTAGTGGAGCACACTCTATTTGGGTTTATGGAATAAAGAGGTACAGGATAAATGTATTAAATATCTATTTATTATAAGAATTAAAACGTATAAGTGTCCAAAAAAAGTATTAAATAAGTATAATTTTAATTTTATATATATATATATATATATATATATATATATATATATAATATATATATTAAAATTATACTTATTTAATACTTTTTTGGACACTTATACGTTTTAATTCTTATAATAAATAGATATTTAATACATTTATCCTGTACCTCTTTATTCCATAAACCCAAATAGAGTGTGCTCCACTACTACTATTCAATTTAATATTTGTAATTTACTTATTTTGGTTCTCAAATGAGTCTCCCCACAATCTCCCAGTGACATGCTAGATCATGTGCTGGATGCCCAGCATGTGATTTAGGCCTGTTTTTTTTCCTTTGTCAATGTACGTGCTGTTAACTGCCCATGTGCGTGCCCAGTGCTGATGACACATACATTGAGTGCATTCGCACAGCAATCTGAGAGCTGTAGATCTCAGCTCGATGCACACCCCAAGATTGAATGCCCTCAATGAAAACAAAGAATATACACAGTGAGAAGCAAGGGGAAAATGTTTAGTGTAGAAAAAGTTCCCGCATGACGTACTAAAAATCAGAATCTTTATTGGATCATGTTAAAATAACTGTATCCAAGAAGAAAAATATGTACTGCAACTGCGTTTCAGTCATGTCATGATAGTAGGTAACTATCAGAAATGTGTCTACAGAACACACTTTTCTTGGATATAGTAATTTTAACATTATCCAATTAAGATTGTGGATTTTAGGACATCATGCTGGAAGTTTTGTCTACATGGAGTATTTTGTTGGTAGCCGAAGTGGCTTTTAGGCTACTTTCACACTAGCGGCAGGAGATCTGTGCTTCTGCTAGTGCACGTGTGCGGCCGGAACGACGCTCCTTCCCCATTCACTATATGGGGGAAGGCCAGAGTTCCGGCCGCAGCATGGCAAACATGCTGAGAGGCGGCCAGACTAAAACTACGACATGTCGGACACCCCTGCTGCTGGTGTGAAAGTAGCCTTACTGTACACCATCTAAAGTGTGGGACCTGCATTGAGAAGTCATAAGTTTGGTGAGCTTATTTGGTATCCATGCACCTCTTTGTACGAAAAAAGTTCAGTTCTACATAAATGTAAGTCATTCATGATTATTTCAAAAGTTTACAATTTTCACATCATTTTAGAGATTTCTGAAGTGCTGAGGAACCACTTTAACCCAATAGAAGATATTGCATGTCTCACACATTGAAAAATTAAAGGGTTTTTCCAATCCCTAGAAGATATTGATGACCTATCCTCAGGATAGGCTATCAATATCAAATCAGTGGTGGTGCCAAAATAAAAAAAAAAACAGTGGCCATGCTGTCCAGTATGTGAGCAACTTCCAGCTTATATTGTAAGGGGCTGAGCTAATTAGAGATGAGCAAATTGATGGTAAACAAACTAATTTTACCTGAGAGAGAGAAGGTAAGAGAATAGAAATAAAAAATAAAAAAGTTCTAGGAGATATTAGAGTGTCATACACAAATGTTCAGGCCAATGGGCACACCCTTAATTTGGGGAGAATTGTTTTGGCTGTAAATTGAATCTGTCAACCATTTTGGCTTAATTCCAACCGAATTGAATTTTGATCGATTTGCTCATCTCTAAAACATTTTATGGCTTACAGTTACTGCTGGATTGTTACAAAGACTTTTAGGGGAATGCTTTCCCAGAGGCCCTCTACTTTGTCTCCGGTGAGAAGTATATATATTCTGGAAAGATCCTAAGAGCAAGAAAAAAGTTAGAATAATTAAAATGAGACAATTCGCAACAGCTTTGTCATAAATATTACATGAATATTTCACTCTACAATATGTTGTTTTGATAGAATTAGTTGGAGGAGAACACATGAGAGATGGCTATTGAACAATACTTGAAAACCTACTGTCAAGTCATTTTTAAAGGAACATTTCAGTCAAGAATGAATAATCACTCATCTAGAAAATTGGGTTTATATGTTTTTCTTACAATTACACCGTAAAGGCTTTGTGTTTCCTGTTATTTGTCATAACTGCATATTTTCTACATGCAAATTTAATTGTAGCGACAACTGACTACTATCTACCTGACATAACTATTTTGCCTGGGGGGATTATGTCAGTCACATCTCAATTTACTCTCCTTAGACAGATGCTGGTGGGCATGTGCAGAAAACTATACTCCTCCCAGAGCACTAAATGCAGTAAATACAAATGTAGAAAACGTAAAATCATTTTATTGTCATGTAAATTATATTAATATGACATTGAAATAAATCATGCAATTTTTAGAGATTAGATTACAGAGAGATCTCTAATCAGATTGTTTTACAATCTTTTTTATTGAAATGTAACTTCTAGAGTCGATGTGGTCAGAGATATTTGTAGCAATAGACCTGTGATATAAGGTCTATATGCCATAAGTTTTCATACATGAAAACTAACATCAAATCCAATAAAAGGTAATAAACCTACAGTGAACTATGCAAATAGACACATTTTTGTAAGACAAGGAATATATATATATATATATACACTCACCGGCCACTTTATTAGGTACACCATGCTAGTAACGGGTTGGACCCCCTTTTGCCTTCAGAACTGCCTCAATTCTTCGTGGCATAGATTCAACAAGGTGCTGGAAGCATTCCTCAGAGATTTTGGTCCATATTGACATGATGGCATCACACAGTTGCCGCAGATTTGTCGGCTGCACATCCATGATGCGAATCTCCCGTTCCACCACATCCCAAAGATGCTCTATTGGATTGAGATCTGGTGACTGTGGAGGCCATTTGAGTACAGTGAACTCATTGTCATGTTCAAGAAACCAGTCTGAGATGATTCCAGCTTTATGACATGGCGCATTATCCTGCTGAAAGTAGCCATCAGATGTTGGGTACATTGTGGTCATAAAGGGATGGACATGGTCAGCAACAATACTCAGGTAGGCTGTGGCGTTGCAACGATGCTCAATTGGTACCAAGGGGCCCAAAGAGTGCCAAGAAAATATTCCCCACACCATGACACCACCACCACCAGCTTGAACCGTTGATACAAGGCAGGATGGATCCATGCTTTCATGTTGTTGACGCCAAATTCTGACCCTACCATCCGAATGTCGCAGCAGAAATCGAGACTCATCAGACCAGGCAACGTTTTTCCAATCTTCTACTGTCCAATTTCGATGAGCTTGTGCAAATTGTAGCCTCAGTTTCCTGTTCTTAGCTGAAAGGAGTGGCACCCGCTGTGGTCTTCTGCTGCTGTAGCCCATCTGCCTCAAAGTTCGACGTACTGTGCGTTCAGAGATGCTCTTCTGCCTACCTTGGTTGTAACGGGTGGCAATTTGAGTCACTGTTGCCTTTCTATCAGCTCGAACCAGTCTGCCCATTCTCCTCTGACCTCTGGCATCAACAAGGCATTTCCGCCCACAGAACTGCCGCTCACTGGATGTTTTTTCTTTTTCGGACCATTCTCTGTAAACCCTAGAGATGGTTGTGCGTGAAAATCCCAGTAGATCAGCAGTTTCTGAAATACTCAGACCAGCCCTTCTGGCACCAACAACCATGCCACGTTCAAAGGCACTCAAATCACCTTTCTTCCCCATACTGATGCTCGGTTTGAACTGCAGGAGATTGTCTTGACCATGTCTACATGCCTAAATGCACTGAGTTGCCGCCATGTGATTGGCTGATTAGAAATTAAGTGTTAACAAGCAGTTGGACAGGTGTACCTAATAAAGTGGCCGGTGAGTGTATATATATATATGATATAATATGTTTCAAAGTATCTTAATCAGAGGTTATCGTGATATTTTGTGATATTGTGTTTTTGTGAGTTAATTGAGGGTACCTTCAAAATAATCCTTGATTGTCACTGGTCCAGTTTCTGAAACAGCAGATATGGCCAGGACAAATGACCACTGATCATGCATCTCAATGAATGGGAATGGCTGATCTTGTAATATGAAAACAGATCAGGTGCTCTTATCCGATACTTGATTGGGTTTCAAACCTATGCACTCCAGAGAGAGAGAGAAAGAGAGAGAGAGAGAGAGAGAGAGAGAGACAACTTGAGCCCATTGGAGGGGGGGGATCTTTTAGACTTTGGATAACCCCTTTAAAACCGTATTTTTCTCAGAAATGCAGGCACATATGAACATGAGACCAACACAGATGTCTTCAGATGACAATGCACATGTAACAGGTCAGCCAGTTTCATAGGTACAAAACTGCTGACAGATGCCCTTTAAGAAAGAAAAACCGACGTTTTATTTATTTTACTCACTTATACAGGGCCAACATATTTCTCAAGGCTTTACAGACATTATCATCACTTGCTGTCCCTAGTGGAGCTCATGGACTGGAGCAATGTAGATTCGTTATCAGTATATCTTTGGAGTGTGGGAGAAAACCCACACAAACAGAACATACAAACTCAATGCAGATGTTGTCTTTGGTCGTATTCAAACCTGGGACCCCATTGCTAACCACTAAACCACCATTATATATTAGACACATTATATTAAAAAAACAGCAGAAGACACAGTTCATTGGGGCTGGGGTAAGGCACACTATATAATAAGCAGCAGGCACAGTTCTAGGGGGAATGTGACACACTATATAATATGCAACAGTAGGCACAGTTCATGGGAGCCTGTGGGACACTAATACGTAGCTGGAGGCACAGTTCATGGGGATATGGCACACTATACAAAACTATAATACGCAGCAGCAAGCACAGATCATGGGGTGGGGGAGGGGCAAGATGTGGGTAGTAGGAGGGGCTAGGGGTGGGACATGGGGATTTAATTCAGATTCTTGCTCTGGCCCAATGATTTCTATGTACGCCCCTGCAGTTAGGGAAAAGAAACTGTAAAATACAGTCAAGTGGCATAAGGTAATATTTCAGTTCAGTCTATGCTGGGTATACTGATCTTCATACAAATGAGGAGGTTCAACTAAATGGCTTCCACATGTTTTTTTTTTTTTTTGTTAAAGGATAAGATATGTTGGTAGAGTACCTGTAACCTGTATACCCCTGAGTGAGATTGATTTTTTTTATATAAAAATGAACATGATATGGTATGTTTCAAAGTATCATATAGTATGTTTCAAGTACCTTAAAAAATCATTCATTGTCACAGGTCCAGTTTTTGAAACAGCAGATATGGCCAGGACAAATGACAACTGATCATGCATCTCAATGAATGGGAATGACTGATCTTGTAATATGGAAACAGATCAGGCACTCTTATCCGATACTTGATTGGGTTTCAAGCTGGAGATTTCCCTCTCTGACTGCCATATTCCCTACCTAGGCATAAGGTAAGTGGTTGTATTATTGAAGAAGAAAAAAACCCTTTAAGCGAGTTAGACACATTAGTTACTTAATTGATCACTGTTGTCAAAGCTGTTAATAAGCCAGAACTTATCTCAGAATGGGTGTAAAGAAATAACATAATTCCTAAAAAACTTTTGTCCTCCCATAGGTATCATCATTCTCATGGAAAACATACCTGTTCTACCCATTTCAGTTGCTACCCAAGGTCACTGCTAATAGGGTGATCATTACCTGTCATGAAATTTTGAAATGATCACATCTCTTAAGTTCTGAATATACATAATGAGCAAAATTAAATAAACATTTATTTAGATGAGCCTGTTCACCTGCATGCATATTAATTGTGTTATTAAGGTGCTTAATGGGGAACTGTGCTTGTGAAACTAGATAAGGCCTAATTGCCTTTGAAAAAAAGCTTATCCTGTCAGAATTCAGTTTTATATACTGTAAATAATACCTATAATTCTGTACTTTTATGACAAAGACACTGGAGTTCAACTATACAGAACATCAAATACTACTTGAGCTGAATTTATTTGTTGCAGTCAGTAAGGCCATGTAGTGTTAGAAAACACTATAAAACA
Source organism: Rhinella marina (assembly GCA_900303285.1). Lineage (NCBI taxonomy): Eukaryota > Metazoa > Chordata > Amphibia > Anura > Bufonidae > Rhinella > Rhinella marina. The sequence continues at coordinate 73,802 of ONZH01012556.1, forward strand.
AATACAGCAAGATACCCCAATATACCCAAAGTGAAATTTGTATGTGATAAAGAAAAAATGTTACATGAGATTTGAATAATTGTTCATAGGCTGTATATGGTATTCAAACTCAGCTGTACCCATTCAGACAAAGCGAATGATGTTTCTTGTTCAAATAGTTTTTATTGAATTTTCAACAATTAAGGCACATAACAACGAGACGTGTTACAATTCACATGTCCCATAGGATGGTAACAGTACATTGGTAAACCGTTGCAGGTAACAATACAATCCATGTACAATGTACACGCTTTAACAGAAATATACAAGTAAATGTACAAACAAAAATAAATGAATACAACAGAATAATAAATGACACCATCAAGTATTGAACTGACTCTAAGTCATTTTTTCAAGTATAAGTGGGCCTAGATCAATGAAAGGCATAAATAAAATAGGAAACACATATCCAGGGCTACAGAAATGAAAATCATCAGGGTGACATCCAGTATTTAGAAGCGTTCCATAACTGCCACGTCTGTTGAAAAACCTTGGGCGACATAATTGTAGGGGTAAGTGCTTTTTCATATTTGCAAGTGGTGTTCACACTAGAAATCACTTCTTCTATTGGAGGAGTAGAGATGCTCTTCCAATGTCTGGTGATAACCAGTTTAGCTATAAGTAATAGTTTGCAACACAGCAGTCTTTCGGTTCTCGGACGTTTGTCCAGATCGATAAACAGTAAGGCAGTGTGTGCAGCTGGCGTCACAGAATGTTTAATAACCGTGGACAAGATCCGAAAAACTTCAGACCAATAATGTGAAAGTTTGGGGCAGGACCATAGAATGTGATATAATGTACCGATATGACCACAGTGTCTCCAACACATAGGGGTTGTTGTAGGAAAAATCCTGTGCAATCTGTCGGGGGTCATATACCACCTAAGGTATGTTTTCATTGCTGCTTCATAGTGAGTGTTGCACTTGCATGTTAAGTGAATTAGGCGAAGTGCGGCAATCCACTGTTTAGACTCGAGAGAAATCCCTAGATCTTTTTCCCACAAAGCATAGGGCTGGGTTTTAGAGAAATGGGAAAGAGAGTTGATAGTACCATATACACTCACCGGCCACTTTATTAGGTACACCATGCTAGTAACGGGTTGGACCCCCTTTTGCCTTCAGAACTGCCTTAATTCTTCGTGGCATAGATTCAACAAGGTGCTGGAAGCATTCCTCAGAGATTTTGGTCCATATTGACATGATGGCATCACACAGTTGCCGCAGATTTGTCGGCTGCACATCCATGATGCGAATCTCCCGTTCCACCACATCCCAAAGATGCTCTATTGGATTGAGATCTGGTGACTGTGGAGGCCATTTGAGTACAGTGAACTCATTGTCATGTTCAAGAAACCAGTCTGAGATGATTCCAGCTTTATGACATGGCGCATTATCCTGCTGAAAGTAGCCATCAGATGTTGGGTACATTGTGGTCATAAAGGGATGGACATGGTCAGCAACAATACTCAGGCAGGCTGTGGCGTTGCAACGATGCTTAATTGGTACCATGGGGCCCAAAGAGTGCCAAGAAAATATTCCCCACACCATGACACCACCACCACCAGCTTGAACCGTTGATACAAGGCAGGATGGATCCATGCTTTCATGTTGTTGACACCAAATTCTGACCCTACCATCCGAATGTCGCAGCAGAAATCGAGACTCATCAGACCAGGCAACGTTTTTCCAATCTTCTACTGTCCAATTTCGATGAGCTTGTGCAAATTGTAGCCTCAGTTTCCTGCTCTTAGCTGAAAGGAGTGGCACCCGCTGTGGTCTTCTGCTGCTGTAGCCCATCTGCCTCAAAGTTCGACGTACTGTGCGTTCAGAGATGCTCTTCTGCCTACCTTGGTTGTAACGGGTGGCAATTTGAGTCACTGTTGCCTTTCTATCAGCTCGAACCAGTCTGCCCATTCTCCTCTGACCTCTGGCATCAACAAGGCATTTCCGCCCACAGAACTGCCGCTCACTGGATGTTTTTTCTTTTTCGGACCATTCTCTGTAAACCCTAGAGATGGTTGTGCGTGAAAATCCCAGTAGATCAGCAGTTTCTGAAATACTCAGACCAGCCCTTCTGGCACCAACAACCATGCCACGTTCAAAGGCACTCAAATCACCTTTCTTCCCCATACTGATGCTCGGTTTGAACTGCAGGAGATTGTCTTGACCATGTCTACATGTCTAAATGCACTGAGTTGCCGCCATGTGATTGGCTGATTAGAAATTAAGTGTTAACGAGCAGTTGGACAGGTGTACCTAATAAAGTGGCCGGTGAGTGTATATGCCCCAGAATTTTTGATTTCCTCTTGAGATATCGTAGCAATTCCGGATTGCCTGCGGAAATACCTTCAGATTTGTCTGCCAGGAAGTGTCTAATCTGCAAATATTTAAAGAAATTTTTCTCTCTCAGGTGTTCGAAGGAGAGCAAAAGCCCCTCAGTATATAAGTGAGAGATGTATACAATGCCTTTGTCCACCCAAGTCCATACGTCCAGGTCTGGGATGAATATACTAACAAACTGCAAGGGTACTCCTTCCCACGTCTCAGGTGTGGTTTCTGTAATGTGTAAATGGGCCTCTTTTTCTGTATAGGAACAGTGCGAAAAAGGTACATGAGTTTGGGCAGCAAAAGCATCTTAAAAGACGCGATTCTACCTGTCCATGAGATCTCAAATCTAGAGAGACGGGTCATCTCGTTACGAATATCTGCTAGCATGGGGAGGTAGTTATGTTTATATAATTGGTCAATATTAGTAGTGATCTGGGTGCCAAGGTATCCAATTTTTTCAGATTGCCAATCCAGAGGGAATGATTTTTTCAGGGTCTGTAGTGTGGAAGGACAAAGGGATATGGCTAGGGCTTGGGACTTGGATGTATTAAGCTTATACATTGATATATGGCCAAATTTATCAATCCAGTCAAGGGCTTTTGGCAAGGAACAGGCAGGATTCGACAATGTCAGAATCACATCATCAGCATAAAGCGATATCGTATGCTCTCTATCGCCTATCTGAATGCCCATGACTTCTGGGTCTGTCCTGAGTGCTGTTGCCAGAGGTTCCATGCAGAGTACAAAAATTAATGGGGACGGGGACACCCCTGGCGAGTGCCATTAGTAATGTAAAAGGGGTCTGATATGGTGCTGTTGGCAAAGACTTTTGCCGAAGGGGCAGAGTATAAGGCTTTAATGGCCTCTAATATGCGTCCATAAAACCCAAATCGTTCAAGCACCGAGAAAACGTATGACCAGCTAATGCTGTCAAACGCCTTCTCGGCATCTAAGGATACAAATAAAGCGGGAATGGAGTTCTGGTTGACATAGTGCAAGACATTCAGTACCGGTCTCGTATTTTCGTATGCCTGCCTGCCCTTGGTGAAGCCAACTTGGTCTTCATGTATTAAATTTGGGAGTAGTGATGCTAGTCTAATAGCAATGAGTTTGGCATAGATTTTTGTATCCACATTGAGAAGTGAAATTGGCCGGAAATTCTGCGGTCTGTCCGGGGATTTACCCGGTTTGGGTAGAGTAACTATCAACGCCTCCTGGTTCTCTGACGGCATTTTACCCTCAACCATAGCTTTATTACAGGTATGACACAAAAAAAGGGGATAGCAAGGATACAAATGTTTTATAATACTCTCCTGGCAGGCCATCAGGGCCAGGGGATTTGCCAGTAGGTAAGGAGCATATGGCATCAGTAACTTCGGTTAGCGAGAAGTCCTCATTTAGCTTAGTGAGTTGAGTAGATGTGAGAGTAGGGAGTACTACCTTATCCAGGAAACCCTGGATATCTACGGGGGAAGGCTGAGTAGTAAGGGGATCTGTCTGTAGATTATATAATGATGCATAATATTGCTGGAATTGTTTAGCTATTCTTGTGGGGTGTGTTATTTTAGTTTGTGCATCTGCACCTAGCAGGTGTGGAATGCGTGACTTCAATGTTTGTTCTTTTAGTCTGGTAGCCAACAGCTTGCCAGCCTTATTATTTTGCGAGTAGTACCTTGCTTTTGTGTAAAAAAGGTGTTTATTATACTCAGCTAGTAGGTGCTCCCTAAGCTGCTGTCTTGTCGCTATAAGTTGATTTTTAAGTGTTTGCGTTGGGGTGTTCTTATTGTTAGTTTCAAGGTCCCGTATAGTTTACAATAAAGTTTGTGTTGTCTGTTCCCTTTTCTTCCTAGTGACATGATTGAGTTTGATAAACGAACCTCTGATCACTGCTTTATGGGCGTTCCATAAGCAGAAGGGATCGTCTACTGAGCCCTTATTAATGTCAAAGAGCATCTTGAGATCACTCTCAATAGCTTGTTTATGTGTAGGGTTTAGTAGCAGGTGAGAATTGCATCTCCACGGTGACACTAGACTATGTTTGAAAGTCTACTCTATCGCAACGGTGACCGGAGCGTGGTCTGACCAGGAAATGTCGCCTATAGCGGCTGCTGATGTGAGGAGAAGAGTCTGTTTGTCTGCGAGAATGAGGTCAATTCTAGAATAACAGTTATGCAAAGCTGAAAAGAAGGAGTAATCCCTCTCGGATTCATGTAAAGTTCTCCAGACATCATGCAAACCTTCCCGCCACAGTACTGTTTTCAGTGGGGAGATCTGGAGGCCTCTAGATGGCGTTGTAGTATCAAGGTCGGGATTCGATATGCAATTGAAGTCTCCTAAGATAAGTAATTTACCCTGCCTCCGTTCAAGAACCCGCTTAAGTAATTTTTTGCAAAAACGTATCTGTTTTCTTTTGGGAGCATACACAGCTACCACTGTATATATAACATTGTTAATAGAACAGACCAGTATCACATATCTACCTTGTGTATCTATGCTATTAGTACTCCCCTGGATTTGGTGGTGAAGTGAGACTGGAACAATTCCGGGAATCCGCGATGCTTGAGTCTACATGCATCCTTGGCCAGTAAGTGTGTTTCAATAGCGCAAAAAACGTAGCTTTTCAGCCGTATAGCCTCTTTCCACATTTGCGTGCGCTTGTGTGGACTATTAAGTCCATTGACATTAAGTGATGAGAATGTTAGTACCATAATATATAGTAGGAGGTCTGATAGTAAGGGAAGGATCCCGGACATCCAGTGTCACTCCACCTATTGCCCCTAAGTTGCAGCCCGTCCATCTCATGCCCGTAACTAATCAAGTACAGATGGTGTAGTACAAAAGTAAGAAAAAAAGAAAAACAACAGTTATTAAGTGCAGTAGGTAACATAACAGGTTGTCAAAACTTATGCAGTAGGTGGGATGGTCGAAGTCCAACTTCGGGAGTGCCATCCCGCTGTGTCAAGGGGGGAAAGAGTTCCACCTTCACTGAGGTGCGACCAGAGTGACCAGCACTAAAAAGATATAGGAAACCAAACACTCTGCACGGATGAAAGTTCAACGATGAACAGTTTGCCATTCCGCATTAACAGGCCGGGGTTGGAAGGGCCTGTTTGTTGCCGGTGCCGGGTGCAGATGTAGCTTTTGGAGAAAAGCGGCTCCCTCTGCCGGCGATCTAAGAATATACACGGAGTTGTCATGTCTGACCATAAGTCTGGTGGGGTACCCCCATCTGTAAAGGATGCCATGTTCCTTCAAGGTTGTGAGAACAGGAGTAAATTCTCTGCGGGACCGCAGGGTTGCTGCGGATAAATCTGAATACAATGTAATCTTCTGGTATGGTTCCGGCATAGAAGCTTGCTGCCTTGCAATACTGAGAAGCGGCTCTTTGATATGAAAAAAGTGCACTCTTGCGAGAACATCGTGTGGAATGGCGTCAGCCAAATGTTTAGGTTTAGCCACTCTGTGGATTCTGTCAATAATAAGATCCGATGGCTGACAGTTCGGTAAGAGAGCTTTCATGAGGTCTGTGAAGTATGCATTCAGCTCGGCTGGAGGTATGGTTTCAGGTATCTCTCTGAATTTTATATTGTTGCGTCGGGACCTATCCTCCAGATCCGCCATCTTGGTTGGTAAAAGCTTGACCTCGCTCTCTAGGCTGTAATGGGCGTCAATCAAATCGTTGTGTGAAGATACCAATTCGCCCATTTTTGTCTCCACATGTGCAACTCTGCCTTCCACCTCTTTAATGGCCTCATTGACCGGCAGCAATAGCTCTTTCATTTGTGTAGCTATGGAATGTTGCAGCACTTGCAGCATGGCTTTCAAAGTATGTTCAGTAACCCCTTTATCAGACACTGGGAGCTTATCCAGGCTGATTGAGGGATCTGAGTCACTGTTTGCATGTACAGCGGAGGTACTCACTGATGCAAGTGCCGCGCGATCAGCCTGCCGGGCCTAGAGTGGCGCGAACCCTTCCTGTGAGGCAGCGCTGGAATGCAGGCTAAGATGGCTGCCACCACATTACCGGGACTCCTCAGACGGGGTGGCCAGTAACGCTCTTGGGCTTTTTGTAGCTCTGGTCACCGCCGGGGGTTCCGATCCACTCCTGCGTCTGGTCGGTAAGTGAGGTTCACCTTCTTCCAGCAGTTGTGGCGGCTCCGATGCATATGAAGAAGTCGGGGATGCCGCGTCATCCCGGCTCTGGTCAGACGGCTGGGAGAAGTAGAAATCCGAAATTTTTTTGGGTCCCGGTGTGTTCTTCCTTCTTTTAGGCATGATGGGGCACCGTTTTGGAAGAAATTGGAGCACAGGTTTGCTGGGTTTCAGTCGCTTTGCTGATCTGGTGTGGAGGAGCTAAGAGTTCATGCGACCATCTTCCTCAGCTTGCAGGCCACGCCCCCCGCGAATGATGTTTCTTAACAAAGGCATAGTAAAAGTCAGTAATTCTAATTACAAATAAATAATTATAAAAAAAAAATAGTTGCAAAAAATTTGTCAGCTTCATATAAAATTTCAGTTTCAATATCCACGTTTCCTTAATCCTTACCTATCATTTTGGCTCAGTCTATCCAGATATGTGTAATGCAGGATCACCAGTTTTTTTTTATTACACAAGGTTTGGCTATATTGTATCACAAGATGTCTCTTCTATATGTGTCTAAGTGTGGCCACTCAGGGGTTGTTTTGTGAGTTGCAATCTGTGAATTGTTTTGCTAGCATGTTGTGATTGTATTGAATTTAATAAGAAATTAGAAATGTAAGCAAACATAATCTGTAATGTCTCAAACTACATTATACCTCTAGAAACACTATATATGATTTAAAATTTTATATTTCTTCAATAGCGATTTTACATAAATCAAAGGTTGAGGGTTAACATCTGTTTTTCAAGACACAGTTCTCCTGTGCACTTGTCTAGGAATGATCCAGATGTTGGAAACTAAATTACTATTTCTGATAATGAAAAAATTGGCATAAATTCAAAATTAAATTTATGCTGATGAATAACACCATACATCTATGTGTCAAGCACAAGGCTCACCTTACAAGGGGTGTTCAATACATTATCTACCCAAGCATATTCTGTCAATGTTAGAGAGCTGAGCTTGTCTGTGCAGGCTGAGACATGTCTAGACATGCAATGCACACAGTAGCAGTTCAGTCTGATTAAAGCACTGGAAGTGACAGGATGGCAAGTGCAGTACGGTGTGTGTCTACAAAGTAAGTGAGGGAGTTGGAACTTCATTTCGTGGTTAAATTCCTTACAAAAGAAGAAAAGAAGCCTAAAGAAATCCATGAGAGGATGATTGCGGTATACGGTGATGATGCACCATCCTACTACCAAGTAAAGTTTTGGGCCAAGAAATTTAAATGGGGTAGGGAATAAACTGACGATGACTCCCATTCAGGGCAACCTGTTGATGCATTTTCAGAGGAAATGTGCTGTAAACTGGAGGCCATGATTTTGGAAGATCATCAGGTCAAAGTCAGTGCCTATATGAATTCCAATATCATTCATGATGTTTTGATGATGTCAAAGGTCAGTTCCTGGTGGCTGTCACAAATGTTGATGCCTGAGCAAAAAAACTTATCGCCAGTAATTAGCCAAGAGAACTCAAATATGCTTAGAGAAAATCTAGGAGACTTCTATTCTCGAATTATAGGTGATGAAACATGGGTCCACCACAAATTTCCTGGCGCCTTGTGGAAACTAATCAAATTTTCCAGAAATGGCGGTAAAGAAACAACAAAAAACATGCCTCATCCATTTGATCATGGAGAGGATGTCAAGGCCATCTTGACTGAAAAAAACACACCAATTCTAGCACGCACTGACGTGTGACATCACCAATCATCACAATCAAGATGGCCATGACTTCTTTTCCACGCTCAAATAGATGAGGTGAGTGTGTATATTTTTTTGTTTTAACCCCTGTTTAACCCCCTGAATGTGACTCTCAAATGCCATCATCAGCAGATGCCATGGAAGCACAAGGGGTCACCAACTCCAAAGACATTTCTTGTGCAACAGTCAGGTGGAAAGATCATGGCAACAGTTTTTGGGGATACAGAAGGCATTTTATTACTAAAATTCATGCCACACAAAACAACAATAGCTGGAGACACCTATGCTTCAATAATGAAGGCATTACATGAGGCATTCAAAGAGAAACACCGTGGGAAGTTGACGGAAGGTGTGTTGTTGCTTCTCGAAAATCACAAGCTGCGATCAGGGAATGCGGCTTCATGGAGCTTAACCATCCACCCTACACTCCAGACCTGGCTCCCAGTGATTACTTTCTCTTTCGGAACCTGAAGAAATGTCTGCGTGGGTAATGATTTCCTGAGGTCTAAGTATATATGCTGCAGTCAAAAAGGCGGTAACAGTGTTCTGGAATCAGGAAGAAATCTCCTATTCTGGGGGCATCTGATCACTGAAGGGGAAGTGAAATAAGTTTGTTGAAGTCACAAAATTTAGGGGCACATTTATTAAGACCGAGGTTTTACACACAAGTCTTAATAAAGGCCCCGTGCTGGCAGTGGTTCAGGCGAAGTTATGAAGAGGCGCAGGCATTATGTATCCAAAAATGGTCCCCATAAAAAGTACAGTCTGTCCTGCAAAAGACAAGCCCTCAGACATCTACGTTAGAAGAAAACCTAATATGTTATGGATGTTAGTATATGGCAATGCAAAACAGATTTTTAATAAAAAGGGATTTTATTATGCAAAAGTAAAACATGAAAAAAACTATTGAAATATGGTACTGGAATAATTGTATCAATCAGCAGAATAAAGTTATCATATCATATATGGAAGATGGTGAACCTCATACCTCATAAAAAATAAAAATAAAAAACAGAGAAAATCCAAATGCCACTCCTTCCCTTCTGAGCCCTGGTGAATCCCCAAAGAGCAGTTTACGACCACTACAGGGGTGTTACTGTATTCAGGAGAAAATGGGTAGCAAATTGTGGGGTGATAGTCTCCTGTTATCCCTTGTGAAAAAGAAAGTTTGGGCCTTAAGCACTATTTTCTTGTAAGAGAAAAAATGCAATTTTCCTCTTCACATCCAGTGAATTTTTCAAAATTTTTGGTAAATTTTAGATTTTTTAGATAAATAAAGGTAAAACATGTAGACTCAAATTCACCATTAACATGGCATATAAAACAATCTCAAATGGCTTGGATAAGTAAAAGCATTCCAAAGTTACTACATAAAGTGACATATGTCAGATTTGCAAAATTAGGCTTGGTCAAGAAAGGGATAAATGGCCTGACCTGGAATTGCTGGAATTGGTTAAAGAAATTTACCCCCCCCCCAAAAAAAAAAAAAAAAAAAAATTAAACCGTGTTGACCGTCCTAAAAAATGTTTTTAGATTTCAACTGTGTGGAAAGTGAGTACACAGAAACACCTTAGTGGCATGATGCAGGCCCCAGCATTGCCTGGACAGTGAAGAAATGTTGTAATTAAGACAGTAATCATATACGTTTATGCTGCCCCTTACAGATTTCAACTGTGTGGAAAGTGAGTACACAGAAACACCTTAGTGGCATGATGCAGGCCCCAGCATTGCCTGGACAGTGAAGAAATGTTGTAATTAAGACAGTAATCATATACGTTTATGCTGCCCCTTACAGAAATGTAAACCCCCCAAAAAATGTGGAAAGTGAGAACACATAAACTGACGATTGAGGATTAGTGACATGCTGCAGGCCATAGCATTGCCTGAACTGTAAGAAAATGTTGGTGTAAGACAGTTATTATGTACATGTCCTGTCGACAGGACTTTGTTTTCCGTCCAGCATAAAGGAAACCAGACGGATCCGTTATGCTTTCCCATAGGCTTCTATTATGACGGATGAAAACGGAATGCCTCTGAAAGGTGTCCGTTTTGATTTCCGTCCTATGGATTCCATTTCTTTTGGCAGTTAACCCTTGCTTTATTCTCGGAGTAAAATGATTTAAATGGAAAATCTGCCAAAAAAGTGAAATTCGGAAATTTTGGCTACATTTTTCTTTAATTCTTGTGGAACACCTAAAGGATTAATAACGTTTGTAAAATCAGTTTTGAATACCTTGAGGGGTGTATTTTCTAAAATGGGGTCATTTTTGGGTGGTTTCTATGATGGAAGCCTCACAAAGTGACTTCAGGCCTGAACTGGTCCTTAAAAAGTGGGTTTTGGAAATTTTGTGAAAAATTTCAAAATTTGCTTCTAAATTTCTAAGCCTTCTAACGTCCCAAAAAAATAAAATGTAATTTTCAAAGTGATCCAAACCTGAAGTAGACACATGGGGAATGTAAAGTCATAACTATTTTTGGAGGCATTACTATGTATTTTAAAAGTAGAGAAATTGACATTTGGAAATTTGCAAATTTTTCTAAATTTTTGGTAAATTTGGTATTTTTTTTATAAATAAGAATGAAATATTTTGACTCAAATTTACCACTGACATGAAGTACAATATGTGACGAGAAAACAATCTCAGAATGGCCTGGATAAGTAAAAGCGTTCTAAAGTTATCACCACATAAAGTGAGACATGTCAGATTTGCTAAAAATGGCCTGGTCCTTAAGGTGAAAAATGGCAGGGTCCTTAAGAGGTTAAAGAACCAGAATCACAGAAATACAGGAACAGATATACATTTAACTTTAACACAGTTTAAACAGACTAATGAAACTTAGGATATCATTGGGCTGTCTCTTACACGTTGACGTTAAATTTCAACTTAACACACATAGCTGCATAATCACCTATATATGCTGCTTAATTAAATTGAAAGACCCCATCCCCCCAAAAAAGTCAATTGCAGCCATGTGGAAACTGAAAATATGCAAACAGACAACTGAGGCTTGATGCTCAATTTCAATTTGCCATGGGTATGCTGCAGTAATCTCTTAATAATATAAAAATGAGTTTCTGTCTGTCTGTCTGTCTGTCTGTTCTCTATGCGCGACCAAACTACTGGACCGATTTTCACCAAATTCGGCACACAGGTACATCAGGTGTCCGGGAAGGTTTTAGACCAGGTCTCATCTCTCTAGGACATACCGTTCCTGAGATATTCCCAAAATATGATCTCCATTAGCCAACATTACAACTGGGAACTTTGGTTTTAAACTCCAACTGCCATTCTCTGCAAAGGCACACACAGGGAGGGCAGGTTTCCATAACAACCAGGTAATTATCAGCAGCTGAGGATCTCATCCATTTCTATTTACTGACACTGTTAAAGGTATTCCGGTTACCATAAATATTACTTATGTTTTTTTCTATTACTACAGTTCAGTAGTAATAAAAGATGTTTTCCTCCACTGCTGCCTATTGCGTGGGCTCATAAATAAGCATGGTATTGACCTTTAATTCAGGCCACCCTAAAAGAAGTACTTAAAACCCCCGCCCCAGGTCTCACTAAGCCACACCCCCAACTCTGTCAGGCCACACCCCCTTTCACTCCACAGCCAACAGAGATTGAAAAAATAAAGGTAAAAATCAACTTCTGTCAGCTGCAGGGATGGGTGGGAGGTTGACTTTCTTTCTGCAACAACACACACAAACATTAAATAAAATAGATTAAATACACCCATGCGAAGCGTCTTGCTAATCCACCCCCCCGACTCTGTCAGGTCACGCCCCCTCCCACTCCGCAGCCAATGGGAATTGAAAAAATTAAGGTAAAAATAAACTTCTGTTTGCTGCAGGGGTGGGAGGGTGAATTTCTCTCTGCAACGACACACAAAAATTTTAGATGAAATAGACTAATTATAGACTACAACTGTTCGAAGCCTTTTGCTAAGCCACGCCCCGTCTGTCAGGCCACGCCCCCTCTCACTCCGCAGCCATTCTGCAACGACACACAGAAACATTAAATGAAATAGATTAAATGCACCTATGCGAAGCGCTTTGCTAAGCCATGCCCCGACTCTGTAAGGCCACGCCCCCTCCCCCACTCCGCAGCCAAAAGGGATTGAAAATATAAAGGTAAAAATCAACTTCTGTCAGCTGCAGGGATGGGTGGGAGGTTGACTTTCTTTCTGCAACGACACACAGAAACATTAAATGAAATAGATTAAATACACCCATGTGAAGCGTCTTGCTAATCCACGCCCCCGACTCTGTCAGGTTACGCCCCCTCCCACTCCGCAGCCAATGGGGATTGAAAAAATCAAGGTAAAAATAAACTTCTGTTTGCTGCAGGGGTGGGAGGGTGAATTTCTCTCTGCAACGACACACAAAAATTTTAGATAAAATAGACTAATTATAGACTACAACTGTTCGAATCGTCTTGCTAAGTCACGCCCCCAACTCTGTCAGACCACGCCCCCTCCCACTCTGCAGCCATTCTGCCACAACACACAGAAACATTAAATGAAATAGATTAAATCACCTATGCGAAGCGCTTTGCTAAGCCACACCCCCAACTCTGTCAGGTCACGCCCCCTCCCACTCCGCAGCCAACAGGGATTGAAAGAATGAAGGGAAAAATAAACTTCTGTCAGCTGCAGGGGTGGGAGGGTGAATTTCTCTCTGCAATGACACACAAAATTTTTGATGAAATAGACTAATTTCAGACTACAACCGTTCGAAGCATCTTGATAATCCACACCCCCAACTCTGCCAGGCTACGCCCCCTCCCACTCCGCAGGCAACGGGGATTGAAAAAAATCAGCTGCAGGGGTGGGAGGGTGAATTTCTCTCTGCAACGACACACAAAAATCGTAGATGAAATTGACTAATTTTAGACTACGACCATTCAGTACTAATAAAAGATGTTTTTTCCACTGCTACCCATTGCGGGTCCCCATAAATTACCATGTCATCGACCTGTAATTCATGCCACTCTGACCCCCGCCCCAGATCTCGGGAAACCACGCTCCGACTCTGTCAGGCCACGCCCCCTCCCACTCCGCAGCCAACGGGGATTGAAAAAATGAAGGTAAAAATCAACTTCTGTCAGCTGCAGGGGTGGGAGGGAAGTTGGATTTCTTTCTGCAACAACAGACAGAAACATTAAATGAAATAGATTAAATATACCCGTGCAAAGCAATGTTTTCTTCCACTGTTACCCATGGCGTGTCCTCATAAATTACCATGGCATCGACCTGTAATTCTGGCCACCATCAAAAGAAGGACTTAAAACCCCGCCCCAGGTCTTGCAACGTCACGCCCCCGACTCAGTCAGGCCATGACCCCTCCCACTCCGCAGCCAATGGAGATTGAACAATTGAAGGTAAAAATCAACATCTGTCCGCTGCAGGGATGGGAGGGAGGATGACTTTCTCTCTGCAACGACACACAGAAACATTAAATGAAATAGATTAAATATACCCGCGCAAAGCAATGTTTTCTTCCACTGCTACCCATTGTGTTTCTTCAAATTACCATGGCATTAACCTATAATTCAGGCCACCCTGAAAAGAAGGACTTAACCCACCCCCCGTGTCCCATTAAACCACGCCCCCTCCCACTCCGCAGCCAATAGGGATTGAAAAAATGAAGGTAAAAATCAATTTCTGTCAGCTGCATTGACTTTCTGTCTGCAACGACACACAGAAACATTAAATAAATAGATGAAATATACCCAGGCGAAGCCGGGTCCTTCTGCTAGTTATATATATATCTCCTCTCTCCCTGACTGTCAGCTGCCCTGCTTCTCTCTGTTGTGCATAACACACACAATTCTTCTTTGGAATCCTAGCTTTTCTCTTCACTATCCATGGCAATAAGCTACACTGATTGATTTCTGACCGTCCCTGGTTCATTTTTCACTATGATCGTTTTCCTTGCAGACACCATCACAAACAACTACCCTTTTTCAAAGCCCAACACAGAATGGCATCCTGCTTGTTCTGCTAGGGCACCCCTCTGCCTGCTACAGCATTAATTGGTCATGAGTAAGGATTCTAATGTTTTAATCTGAAATGCGCAGATACAAGTGTTGTTTCTATGGGTGTTTTTATCACTTTTCACTCTTTTTTTGGATTTACCTTTGATGCTGTGTTCCAGGCACCTCTGTGCCTTCCAAATGATGAGCAGGTGAGCGCTGTTTCTATATTACATATAGGACTGATTGGCTCTACCAGGCTGTTTGTCAGCCTGGGAGCCAATCAGGGAAAGCCCTCCACCCCACTTCCTCTCATGGTCATGTGAGAAACCTTCTTCTTCTTCCCTAGTGTTTTTTTCCCGCAGACATGTACACTGAAATGGTGGATTCGTTTGAAACTAACCTGGAAAGAGATTCCGGTTCGTCTGCCTTCCAACAAATAGCAAAGTTCAGATTGAACTCGGTTCATTCAGAACTGGTCCATTCATTCTTAGGCTACTTTCACACTAGCATTTTATTTTTTTCGATATTGAGATTCGTCATAGGGTCTCAATATCGGAAAAAAATGTTTTAGTTTTCTCCCCATTCATTGTCAATGGAAACAAAACGGAATGCTCCAAAATGCATTCCGTTGCATTCTCATAAAGGAGAGCAAACCGCAGCATGCTGCGGTTTGCTTTCCGTCCTGGGATGCGGAGCAAGACGGATCTGTCATGACCCTCAATGTAAGTCAATGGGGACGGATCCATTTTCTGTGACACAATCGGACTTTCAATGGAGTTCATGATGGATCTGTCTTGGGTATGTTAAAGATAATAAAACTGGATCCATTCATAACGGATGCAGGCGGTTGTATTATCAGTAATGGACGGGTTTTTGCTGAACCGTGCCAGATCCAGCAAAAACACTAGTGTGAAAGTAGCCTTAGGCTACGTCCGTCAAGATAATACAACCGTCTGCATCCGTTCTGAACAGATCAGTTTGTATTATCTTTTCATAGAAAAGACGGATCCGTCTTGAACTCCATTAAAAGTCAATGGAGGACGGATCCGTTTTCTATTGTGTCAGACAAAACGGATCCGTCTCCATTGACTTACATTGTGAGTCATGACGGATTTCAAAACGGAATGGAGACTGAACTGAAGCAAACTGATGCATTCTGAACGGATCCTTTTCCATTCAGAATGCATTAGGACAAAACTAATCAGTTCAGAACCGTTTGTGAGAGCCTGTGACGGATCTCACAAACGGATCCTGCAAACGCAAGTGTGAAAGTAGCCTTAGTTAGCATCGGAACCTTTTGAGAAATTGGGGTCAAATTTCCTATTGTTAGAATTGATTCATTCATCTCTCTTAATTATGCCTCCTTACATAGGGTCTTGGACAGAGGAGGACTGTCAAAATGTTCTTTGCTGCATTAAATGGAATCTTTCACCAGGATATTGGACTATTATCTGCTGTAATAAATGAGTTGAACTGAAGATAAGGAATCCAGATTGCTATTTTTTATTCTCCTACTGCTCCCCCGTTGTTAGATCTCAAAGCTGCGCTGAAACACACAGTCCAGATTGCTGTGGCATGCTAACATAATGGAAGAGACTCCTGTGCACCTGCGCAGTAGTCCTGACTGTGTATTTCATTGCAGCTCTGAGTGCTGACAGGGGGGGAAAGGGAGCTGTAGGAAAATAAAAAATTGTGATCTGGACTCATGCATTACTGCAGATAATAGTCCAAGATTATGGTGACAGATTCCCATTCATACAAGTTTGCTTTTTGTATCGTTGCTTTTTGTATCATCGCTTTGTGTATTTCAGTTTTTTCCATTCTGCTGAGTTTAGAGATTTTTTACTTTGTTGGCTTTTTATGTAAACGTTTTCATCCTGAGTATCTCTGCCCGGAAAGTCATTTATACGGACACAGACAGTATCAGCTGCACAAATGCTGTTTTCTCTCACTCTGTATTTATCCTTATTTGCCATAATCACAAAAGAAAAATGATGCAGATGTTTAAATGTGACAAAGCGGCAGGTTTGTCTTTTAATAGAGCCTGCCAGACAGCACATGTCTGCATCAAAGTTCTGAATATTCTGATTAGAAATCTGTGTCGGCTTTTGTTATTCATTTTTTTTGTCATATCGGAATGACTAAAGTTGACAAAGCTCCATCGCTCTCGCTTGTATAGGCATGTATTATGTGAATCCCACAGCTATGGGTTAATTGTTTATTTCACTCCCAACTCTACTCTTTTCGAACTATTAAAAATATGAATTAAAGGAGCATTACAATTTAAGCAAATAAATACATTTATTGTGTAGTGAAAATGAATATAATTTTCTAATATACTATATTCCCTGCAGTTTCTAAGATCTCTGATTGCTGTCATTCAGCAGGAGCCTTCATTGTGTTCCTAGGGGATAACAATGTGTCCTGGTCATGTGACAATCATACAGATGCAGGGCATATGACAAGTACAGTAATTGTAATTGATTCTGCACCTGCATGATGATCATGTGAACAGGGCACTTTTTTAACCCCTTAGTGACCACTGATACGTGTTTTTACAGCCGTCACAAAGGGGCCTTAGGCTGGGCTGTTGCTTTTTTACAGCAGCCTAGTCTATGCATTGCACGGGTCCCCAGGGTCACATGAGAGCCGCTGCCATGCTCTAACAACCCAGAACGGCAGGAGTGCTGATCCAGGCTGTGTAACATTTAACATGCCGCATGTAAACTGCTGACAAAGGGAGCAGACATCCCTTTGTATCCCGTCGGCACCCTGCAAATGCGATCATGGGGTGCAGATGTGTGTGAAGGCTCGCTGGGGTCTGATGTAGGCCCCAGACCAGCCTTGAGTAATTTCCAGCAGGCTGCACTTCTCTGGTGCAGCCTGCTGGTCAATGTTAAAATAGCATTGCCATTAAAATGTAATGCACTATAGGGATAGTGCATTGCATTTTAAAAGCAATTTCAATACTCTCTGTTATAGTCCCCTAGTGGGACTATAAAGTGGTTAAAAAAAAATTAAAAAATAAATAATTAAATAAAAAAAATTCCACAAAAAAAAAATTAAAAAATCTCCCCCATATCTTTGGTATTGACGCATTAGTAACAACCCAGACTACATAAATATCATATAAATTATACCCTACAGTGCACAATGTAAAAAAAAAAAAATCAAAAATTACAGAATTGCTAATTTAATATATGTATTTATATATAGTTGCCACAAAAAAACGTAATAACAAGCAATCAAAAAACATAATTTACTCCAAAATGACACCAATGAAAAATACAAATCGTCCTACAAAAAGCCCTCAACTTCATAGAAAGAGAAATAAAAAAGTTATGGGTCTTGGGAAGCGGCAATGCAAAAACATTTTTTTATTGCAAAAAAGTAGTAAAATGTAAAAAAAACTATATGTATTTGGTATCACTGCAATCGTACTGACCGAGAGAATAAAGATATTATGTTACTTATACCGATAAATAATTTATAAGGTACAAAAGCAGTGGCAGAATTGCTGTTTTTCCCATCTCTCTCCCAGAAAGATTTAATAAAAGGTAACCAGAAAGTCTTGTGTAGCCCAAAATGGCACCATTAAAAACTACAACTTTTCCCGCAAAAAACAAGCACCCATACAGCTATATAGACAGAAAAATAAAAAAGTTATAGCTCTTTGAACGCAACGAAAAGGAAGAAAAACACTTGGTCAGTAAGGCCAAAAACAGGTTGGTCACTAAGGGGTTAAACAACGGAGGTTTCTATTTAATGACAGCATTCAGAGTTCTTGAAGACCATGGGGAAGTGATTCAGAAGGTACACAGGAAACTTGATGAAGCCTTAATGGTCTATTATATATAGGAAAAGTTTCAGTAAAACTTGTAACTTATACATTAGAATTCCTGCTTATAGCAGGCAGACATACATGGGGGGATTTCCTCTGTGCCAGAGGAGGATGTGCCTAATTTATGACGAGGCACATGCATCCTCCAGCAGTCCATGCCCCTAAACAGAAATGTATTAAATCTCAGAGCTACCATAGATTTCTGGCTTCATTTGTGCCAGAAAACTGGCATGAATGAAGATAAATTTGCTGTCAACGCCCCCTTCCCACCCTTATGTAAAAAGTTGCAGTTAAAAAGTCGCAAACACATAGTTTACAACTAGAGTTGATCGAACGTGCTCGTAATGAGCACTGTAGTGCTCGGATCCCCTGTGCTCGCATGTCCGCAGGCATCCGGATCTGTCCTCACCTGACTGTAAGTCAATGGGGGCGGATCCGTTTGGTATGACACACGACTGTGTCATACCAAACGGATCCGTCCCCACTGATTTACAGTCGGGTGAGGAGGACGGATCCGTTTGGTGTCACACACTAGTGTGTGATACCAAACGGATCCGTGCCCATTGACTTACAGGCAGGTGAGGACGGATCCGGATGGCTTCGCAGCGGAGCGCAGGGGATCCGAGCAGTACAGTGCTCGTTACGAGCACGTTCGATCAACTCTATTTACAACTTTTTAAAGCCACTTTTAAGGTACAAGGGAGATTATAAATCTCCCTCATAGTGATTATTAGTCTCCCTAGTGTAAATATTATAGGTAGTTGTCAGTTACTGAAAAGCACAGCCCACTGGACTCCTAAGCCCAGAATGAGCAGGAATAAAAATGAAAAAAAAAAACAGGTTGCATTCACATCTGTGTCGGGGCTCCGTTCAGGGATTCTGTCGCAGAATTTGGTAAAACATAGCAGAGAGAAAAGTCCTGCATGCTGGACTTTTTTCTCTGCTAAAAAAATTCTCCTGAATGGAAACCTAATGGATTAGCTTGAGTTCACATCACTGTTTTGTTTTCCTTTCTCCTGATCAGTCAGAAAAACAGAAAAAAAATTAATTAAAAAAACAGATCCTGTATTTAATAGTGTTGAGCGAGCATGCTCGGCTGAACTCGCTGACACAATAGTAAACGGATCCGTCCTCCATTGACTTTCAATGGAGTTAATTCCGGATCCGTCACCTATCACGTTTTTTTTTTTCACTGAAGAATTCAAGGTGTCATTTTTTTATTCACCAGCAGAGGGCGCAATGTAATGAAGAAGCTCCACTGCTGAGGAGAAGAAGCCTGAGGAGGAGGAGGTAAGTGATCTGTGTTTGTTTGTTTGTTTTCTATTTTTCAGGATCGTGAATGCTGAGGACAACGTCGGATTCGGTGGATTACGTCGGACCAGCTCTTTTATTTTTTAAATAAAATGGTCAAACAGGGGTCTGGGGGGTGTCTGGTTTACTCCCATAAATTTCAATTATGCTCGGGTGCTTGGCCGAGCACCCGAGCACCCATGAGTGCTCGGCCAGAGCACCCAAACGTACGAGTACCGCGATGCTTGATCATCACTAGTACTTAAAGGGAACCTGTCATCACCGAAACACCCCCTGAACTAGAGTAAGCGGTGTATAGTGTAAGTGATGCTGAATCCAAATATGTAATTTTTATCTTCATACTCACTTCCATTCCGACGCTGTGCTCCCACAAACTTGCAGTAAAATGCACTCACTGGACTCTTCTTTGAGTCCTCTCCATTATGTGAGTGAGCACTGGAGTCCAGTGAGTGCATTTTACTGCAGGTTTGTCAGAGCACAGCGTCAGAATGCAAGTGAGCACGAAGATAAAAATTACATATTCGGATTCAGCATCACTTACACTATACAACGCTTACTCTAGTTCAGGGGGTGTTTCGGAGATGACAGGTTCCCTTTAAGCATCCATTATGCTCAGTTATTTTAGACACATTTAGGCTCGTCTCATTCACCATTTTCTGCATCTGTTTTAGGCAAGGAAATGGTCTAAATCTACACAAGCAAGGGTGCTGGTGTACAGGGTGGGCCATTTATATGGATACACCTAAATAAAATGGGAATGGTTGGTGATATTAACTTCCTGTTTGTGGCACATTAGTATATGGGAGGGGGGAAACTTTTCAAGATGGAAAAACTCAGGAAACGTGCCAGCTTCAGTGCATAAAGAGGTAAACACATCATCATGTAGCAGTTGAATGGCCCCCAAGGTCTCCCAATCTGACCCCCTTAGACTTTTATCTTTGGGGTCATCTGAAGGCAATTGTCTATGCTGTGAAGATACGAGATGTACAGCACCTGAAACTGCGGATACTGGAAGCCTGTGCTAGCATTTCTTTTGCGGTGTTGCTATCAGTGTGTGAAGAGTGGGAGAAGAGGGTTGCATTGACATAGTTACATAGTTACATAGTTAATACGGTTGAAAAAAGACACATGTCCATCAAGTTCAACCAAGGGAGGGGGTAGGAGTGATGAAGGGAAGGGGGACGGGTAACCTTAAGACATGACTCTACATTTCTTATTATGTGGTGACCTTCTTTTTCTCTAAGAATTTATCTAAGCCTGTTTTGAAGCCCTCAGCTGTCTTTGCTGTGACCAGCTCCTGCGGTAGACTGTTCCACAGATTCACAGTTCTTATAGTAAAGAAGGCTTGTCGCCCCTGGAGTCTGAACCTTTGCTTCTCCAGGCGGAGGCAGTGCCCCCTTGTCTTTTGAGGGGATTTTGACAATCCAACACAATGGGCAGCACTTTGAACACATTTTATAAGTGGTCAGAAACTTGTAAATAACTCATGAAAGAATAAAGTAACGTTAAAACCAAGCACACCATTGTTTTTCTTGTGAAATTCTCAATAAGTTTGATGTGTCACATGACCCTCTTCCCATTGACAAAACTAAAGTTGGATCCAAAATAGCCAACTTCAAAATGGCCGCTATGGTCACCACCCATCTTGAAAAGTTTCCCCCCTCCCATATACTAATGTGCCACAAACAGGAAGTTAATATCACCAACCATTCCCATTTTATTTAGGTGTATCCATATAAATGGCCCACCCTGTAGATTTAGACAGGCGGTGGATATGCTGAAGTTATGTAGAGGCCGGCGCCTTTCCAGACACATCCAACACCACCTAAAGGGGCATTAAGGCCGGCGTCTAAATGACCCACTGAATCTTTTTCCGTAAAACTATATATGACTCTGCTCAGCTCCTCCTGTTCTATAACATGTCGCCTGCAGAAAGGACTGAATGGCTAATGTGACAGATTCCCTTTAGAGGGGTTGTCCCACGAAAAATATTCTACAGTTTTCAAACCAGCACTCAGGTCTGAATACTTTTGTAATTGCATGTAATTAAAAATTTTGTATAGCTACTAAGTTATTCAGTAAAATGTATCTGTATAGTGCCACTTAATTTCTTATTTCTTTGACCTGGTCACTGAGAAGGCCGCACATGCTCAGTTTCATCCTTCAACTTCCTCCTGAGCTGTGATAGGGAGCGCATGGACACGCCCCCTGATCTGCAGTGGAAAAGACACTCCCTTAAGCTGTCAGCCTGTTATAAATCTAGCAGAGCACTGAATGTGGAGATCTCTGGATCCATGTAAGGTACAGGGCTGGTTCTAGCTTTGTTAGAAAGAGACAGTCATGTACAATATGATGCCTGATTTTCATTTTTTATATTATTCATGAGATAACCCCTTTAAGAGCAAGAAAATAGTTTTTCATGCAGCTTAAAAATGAAGGATAACCGTTCACTGAATGGGTACAATATATTTAGCTATGGATGAATTGAGGTATTTGACTCATCAGACGATGATCAGAAGATTTTTCTTTCGCAAGTGATGAACTTCTGGTGAATCAGAAAATATAATTAACGTGTTATAAAGGCTAGTAATTCCCCATGTAATCAAGTGTTCTGTCATAACTATTCACATTACTTATACAGCAACATCAGCCATACAAATGATTAAAGGGGTTTTCCAGGCTTTTAATATTGATGCCATATCCTCAGGATATTTCATCAATATCAGATCGATGGGGTCTGACCCCCGGCACCACCGCCCAGGGGCAGAATGGGTACTTGAAAAAAATGTTATAATGGCTCCATGTTTTAGGTGGGTCCAAACTGACAGAACACGGACTAAAACAAGTAGGCAGGGACAACAGAAGTAGGTGGGGTCTGTAATACCGTAATGCAGCACAGAATACTGCCCCAGCAGAACCAAATACCACAGGGCGGCACAAAATCCTGTCGCCACAAACACAGTATTCAACTGTGAACATCATGTGGATGGTAATACAGTCGAGTTCAGGAGGGAACTTGTGGCCATTGAGCATCAAATCATTATTTACCTGGCCTATGGCCAATCTGCCCCTGCCCCTGCCGATCAGCTGTATGAGGAGACGGCGCACCCAGTGTGCATGTGACCTCTCCTGTCTCTCTTCCTGTACGCTGCTGCTTTGCCATTTAAAGCAGCGGTGTCGGATCCCAAACAATCTGATATTGATGACCTATCCTGAGGATCGGTCATCAATATTAAAAGCTCGGACAACCCCTTTAAAGGGAGAGTTTAATCTGTAAAGTACATGGTTCCACTTTAAAGATCAACTTTATTAACACTATTAAACCAGGCATACCCCTAATAGGGTTGATCCTTCTGACTAAAACAATACCTCGTTTATGTTCCTTTGCTGCGCCATTCCTGACAAAAATAAATTTGTATTAATATGTAGAAAAGGTCATTGAAGGGTGGGGCGAGGCCCCTTGCGAGCTCCTCTGTTCTGCTTATAGAGCTCTTGATTGATGGTTATTTTACGCCTGCGCTGTACTCTACCCTATTGATGTATACACAGTGCATCTGCCTCAGTATCCCCAGCAGTGCAGATGGCTACTGCGCATGCATTGATAATGTCATCTTCCATGGAGGAGGATGTCATTGGCATATTTTTTTCAAGAACAGCGCAAAGGAGGAACATAAATGAGGTATTGCTTTAGTCAGCAGGGTCGACTCTACCGTTCGGGTTGACCGTGCTCACATATGCTTTATAAGTTATGATTCTATTAAGCTGTATACTGCAGTATCAAAGGACATCATAGGCGCATGTGCAGTAGTCTGTGCTGCTGGGGAAGCAGATATATTAATTAAAATTTATTTTTCTCAGGAACTGTACGGAAGAGGGACATAAATGAGGTATCGCTTTAGTCAGCAGGATCAATGCTACCAGTCGGGTTGATTGTGCTGACAGATGCTTTTTAAGTTGTTCTATGAAGCTGTATATTGCAGTATCAATTTCAAGCAGAAGATTTCATGTGAATAAATATGCTTTTCTCCAGACTTGACTCATTTTTCTTGATGTCATCAAGACACTAAAATGACATGACAATATTGCATTATGATGGGAAGATTATATACAGGATAAAATGGCCTGCATTGTACTTGCGGAGGATATTGCAAGACCTTGAGCTCTGTGACCACACAGCTATATCAAATGACAAAACTTTCAGTTGTCTTTGTAATAATTACGTTCTGTAGGGGGTTCTTCATTCCCCATAACACCAGTATAAACGCAAGCTAAGAAATATCAGTGAAATATTAGCTCCTGCTGCTCTTTGACAGGCCAGACATATGGAGCAACTGTTTGATGTACTATTACAGATACTGTAACTTGGAGTAACACAGCAATTTCCTGTTAATTAGGAAGATTTTAAAACTTCTAAAATACATATATGCGGTGCTAAACTGGCTTATATGTCATCTTCACACTGTGAGATTTGCACAAGGTAACAGCAGTGGCTGTTCTTGGAAACAAGTCTGTTATTGACTTTAAATTGTGCATTATGCTCTTCTAAGCTAAGTAAATAAACCATAGGAATAGATGAAAGAGAACTCCTCCCCATTGCCCCTTACTAGGGGAGAAGAACTCTGGGAAATATATCCAACAACTTCAGCCGGTGACAATTGAAGTCAGTTTTAACCCCAATACGCCTTTTGTACTGTGGTCCCTAATGGTCCTTAGGCTAGACTGCCACCTTTTTATGGCAGCCTAGTCTAAGTGCTGCATGGGTCTCCCATAGAGCAGGGGCTTGGCTCTAACATGAGAGTCTGGCTCCTGCTCTAACAGCCCAAATTCATCAGAATCAGAATCACCAGTCTGGGCTCTTTAATTCCTTAGATGCATAGGACAATAGCAACTGCGGCATCTAAGTGGTTTAGACGTAGGGGGCTCCCTCTGTCTCCCATCAGCACCCCGCAAATGAGATTGCAGGGTGCCAAAGTACTCACATGGCAACTTGGGGTCTAATGAAGACCCAAGGCCTGCCTTCAGTGTATGCCTAGCAGGCTGCACCTCTTTGATGCAGCCTGCTGGTAACCGTCAGTATAGCACTGAAAGAATAACTTTCCATACTGCATAAGCATTACGGAGTTATATAGAAGTGATCAAAAGATCACACCTGTTAAAGGGGTATCCCATGACTAATGTAAAAAATGAAAATTAGATATCATATAGTACATGACAGTCTCTTTCTATCAATGCTAGGGCCAGCCCTATACCTCACATGGATCCAGAGATTTCCCCATTCATTGATCTGCTAGATTTATATCAAGCTGAAAACTCAAGGGGAGTGTTTTTTCTTCTGCAGCTAAGGGGGCGTGTCCATGCTCTCCCTATCATAGCTCAGGAAGCAGTTGAAGGATGAAACTGAGCATGTGCGGCCTTCTCAGCGAGCAAGTCAAAGAAATAAGAAAGACAAACAGCAGGAGGCGCTATACAAATACATTTTACTGAATAACTCAGTGGCTATGCTAAATTTTTAATTAAATGCAATTACAAAAGTATTCAGTTCCAGGTGCTGGTTTGAAAACTGTAGAATATTTTTCATGGGACAAGCCCTTTAAATAAGCACTTCCACAAAAACTTTTATTCTCTGACCTGTTACACAGGTACATGATGTAAACTGTAACAAACATAATTTTCTTACCAGAGACCGTATTTATGAGTTATAACCTCCCTTTTGATCCTCAGCGTCATGTGACCAACACTCTTTCCAAATAACACAGCATCTTATATGTAGACAGGAAGCCAGATTCTCTATGTATTCCTACGAGAGTCTCACTCTCAGTCTCATAGGAATGAATAGAGAAGCAACGGACTTCCTGTTCTGTGTCAGTTGGAGATTAGAGTATTGGTGACATGATACAGCTGAGGATCAGAAGGGAGGATATTACTCACAAATACAGTCACTGGTAAGAAGATTACTTTCACTCCGCTCTGTCTGTTTCCTATAGTGTCACTGTACATAATGTCATTGTATAATACTGTTGAGGGGGCCCTGACAATAAAATCTTTTAGTCCTCCTCCTAGTTGGGCCACTTCTGAGTTTAGGCCCCAAAGTAACCGCTTCTCTGCTTCCTGTATAGCAATGCCCCTGCAGTGAATAAAAAATGTTGTGGGAGTAAATTTTTAAAGTCTTTTATGGGACTACTAAATGGTTAAAAAAAGTTAAAGAAAGTTTTATTAAATACAAAAAATACCCAAGTAAAAGAAAAAACCTCTTCCCATTGAAAAAAAGCTTTTCAAAAGAAAAAAAAAAACAATAAAATTCCTACCACATATTTGGTATTGCTGCATCCATAACGACCAGCACTACACAATTGTCATGTAATTTATCCTGTAAAGTGCACATCATAAAAAAAAGAAAAACAATGTCAGACTTGCTGTCTTTTGCCACCAAAAAAAGGAATAAAAAGCTATAAAATTCCAATAAAATGTAAATGAAATTAAAAGTCCTTTTGCCGAAACCAAGACCTAACATAGCTCTGTAGAACGAGAAATAAAAAAGTTATGATGCGGTGATAAATTTTTTTATTTTTTTTTAAAAAGTGGGGGTTAGACGTATTTGAGCATAGTAAATAACCCCCACAATTCTTCTTCTTTGTACTTCTATCCTTTCCCTTTAATGTCTCTGGCAGTAGAATACAAGCTTGATTGTGACTTTTGACTGTCCCTGACTCATTTTTTGGCAGATACTGCTTCAACAATCCACCCTCATTCACAGCCCAACACAGAATGACGTTCAGCTTGTTCTACTATGGTACCTCTCTGCCTACTGCGCATCAAGAGTCAATCAGGGCAAGCCCTCTCCCCAACTTCCTCTCAGGTTCCTGTGAACAGCCTTCTTCTTCCTCTCTAATGCTTTCTCCCACCGACATGTGTGGCAAAATGGTTCTATGTTCCATTCTACTAGATTCGTTAAAACGAACCTGAAAAAGTTCGGGTTCATCTGCCAGCCAAAATTTTGAACTTGGTTCGTTACAAACTGGTTCGCTCATCTTTAATGTATACCCCAAAATAGTGGCATTAAAAACTACAATTTGTCCTGCTAAAAAAAAAAAAAAACCTCTCATATCACTACATACGTGGAAAAAGAAGTTATAGCTCTTGGAATGCAACAAAATGTGAAAAAAAATTGCTTAGTCTCTAAAGCCCAAAACAGGTTGGTCACTAAGTAGTTAATGTAAAGTAGACAGAATTAGGAAAATAAAGTTTACACAGTGGGGCTCCTGATCCAAGACGTCTTTAGAATAATATTAGAGCATGAAGAGCACAGCAAAGCAAGCTCTGTAACATTTCATTTAAGGTTTCTTTTAACTGTAGCTTTCCGAGTCAATAAAGCCTGACAGAAATGCTTGCAGTAGTAATAAGATTTGTTTATAGCGTGTTTATAGACACGCGACTGCTTTCTTGAGGTGTGAACATGCTATAAAGCATTGCAAATCTGGAAATTAGACTGAGCAGAGAGAATTAGAGCCATAGATCAGACATTGCATAGTAATATTGCATGATACATTGCAAGTAGCTGCCATCATGGACATTGTTAGAACTGCTCTGATTGCCCAACGCATTCTTCTGCTACTTTCTCAGTAATATTACCCTTTGATCTACTAATGGGATTGATCAGCAATATCAGCTTTCCCAGTCCTACAGATTTCTTTTTTGATGTATTGGTCTATTTTAAACAAATACCATATATTGCAAGCAAACCTCTCCACACTTACGATATGTGCAGAATTGCACAGCTATATTACTAATCTAGATACTTTCTAGAAATTTGTTTCAGGTCTGATTCATAAAAATTGATACATAAGATTAGATTCTGGCCTGAATAAATTCAACCCGAACTGAAAGTGCTCAGATTGTTCTGAAAAGTTGTGTATGACACTCTGAGGTCTCCTAGGATTGTATCCAACTCCTTTCAAGCTCTTTAACGTCAAGACAACATTAGTAATGTCAAAGTGACTACAGCATATATCACTGTGAGTTAATGGACAGTAACCAGTGGTAACAAACTGCCATTTTTTAAAATTAAAAATAAAATTATTGAGCAGGCTGTTTAGAACCATCAGCTACCAGCTGTTTACTCAATGACTTACATGTCACTGTCACTTTGACATTACTAAGGGCGGGTTTGCATTTGCATTATGAAATTCCCTTATAGGGTTCAGTTTTAATGGAATTTAAGTAAATTATAATAATAAAGAATAGTTGGCACTCCACTTTAGTTATATTGTGGTGCTTAGTTATGGGGTGGACACCCAGATGAATCAGATTCTGTAAAGTCACGGCACTCAAATTATTTTAAAATGAAAAGGTATTTTATTCCATCCTTAAATTACACATATCTCAGTTGTGGCCAATGTTTCAGTCCATAATGGAATTTGAGGACCGGATGTAAAATGGAAGCCTTTAAGAGGCATTCCCTTTTGCTCCACCCTAAAACATGTCTATGGCCACACATAATGGTTCAATTTTGTTTCGTTATACATGACGGAAAAAATAGTCCTGTCAACAGGACTATTTTTCCATCATGTATAACCAGGCGTGTGATTCAACCAGTTCTCTCAGGTTCGACAGAACCGGTTCTTAAAATTACAGATCCGGCTGGCAGCTGGAGATGAGCACTTCCATTCCATAGTTTAGCTCCTTAGGCTTTTTAGTTGGGTGGTATTTGTGTATAGTGTATATGTGGTGTATTTATGTATGTGTACCATGTATATGGTGTATTTCTATGTATGTGCGTTGCATATATGAGATGTATATGTAAACATGTGTTATGATGCCGCATGTCCGCCATTGAGTAGGGAACCTGTTATTAAAAATTTGAATCCCACCCCTGTGTATAACAGAACAAAACAGAACGATTATTTGTGTCCATAGACATGTATTAGGACGGAGCAAAACAGAATGTCTCTTAAAGGCTTCAGTTTTACTTTCCGTCCTAAAATTCTGTCATATTCCATTATAACTCTGTTACAACAGAACCCTTTAATGAAATTCCATAACGCAAATGCAAACCCACCCTTAGTCCGTCTTTACATTAAAGAGCTTGAAAGGGGTTGCATACAGTCCTAGAGACCCCACAATGTCATAGACAACTTTTCAGGTCAATCTAAGTACTTTTGATTTGGTTCGAATTTATTGGCACCTGAATTGAACCTGTCGACCAATATGTTAGAATTGAAACAAATTTTATGAAATTCACTCGTCTGTAATGCTTAGTAGCTAGGTACTCATTGCATCCACAGCTGCCTTTAGAAACATATTTGTATTATATTTATTTGTATTAGATTGTCTATTGTATATGATAGGAATGTGTGGTTCATTACACACACACACACACACACACACACACACACATATATATATATATATATACAGGGTGGGTACACCTAAATAAAATGGGAATGGTTGGTGATATTAACTTCCTGTTTGTGGCACATTAGTATATGGGAGGGGGAAATCTTTTCAAGATGGGTGGTGACCATGGCGGCCATTTTGAAGTTGGCCATTTTGGATCCAACTTTAGTTTTTTCAATGGGAAGAGGGTCATGTGACACATCAAACTTATTGAGAATTTCACAAGAAAAACAATGGTGTGCTTTTAACGTAACTTTATTCTTTCATGAGTTATTTACAAGCTTCTCTTTGTTTACAGTCATTGACATGTTGCAGATGTAAACACGTGAGGAGCGGATAGAAATTGAGTTGATGTCTGGTGAACGCAGTACCCGGGTCATTGCAGCAGATTTCAATGCAAGACACCCTACGAGACCATCCATCTCCCATGCTACAGTTAGCAAACTGCTTGCCAAGTTTCCTGAAACTGGTTCAGTGTTGGATTTGCCAAAATGTGGATGCAAGAAAACTGTCACTAATGAAGAAACATCAGTGGCTGTCCTAGCTTCATTCAGCAAGAGCCCACAGCGTAGCACTCGCCGCATTTCACTGGAGAGTGGCATCAGTCAAACATCCCTTTGGCGGATATTAGCTACTCACAAATGGCACCCTTACAAACTCCAGCTTCTGCAGCATCTCAACGAGGATGACCCAGATTGGTGCACTGAATTTGCAGGATGGTCAAAGCAAAAATTGGAACAGGACCCTCAGTTTACACAGATCAAAACCACCGCTATTGGTCTGACACTAACCCACATTGGATAGATCCTCCCAAGACTGTTGGAACACAAAAAATGATGGTATGGTGTGGGATATGGGGTACAAAGATAGTGGAGCCATTCTTCATCAATGGAAACCTCAAGGCCACTGGAAATGTGAAATTGCTACATGATGATGTGTTTCCCTCTTTATGCACTGAAGCTGGCACGTTCCCTGAGTTTTTCCAGCAAGATGGTGCACCACCACATTATGGGTGTCAGGTCCGAGCATTCCTAGATGAACAGTTTCCTGGAAAGTGGATTGGTCTTTGTGGGCCAGTTGAATGGAAAAATATGGTATGTATATATGTATGGAGTAAGAAAGAAATGAGTAGAAACAGGGCTCAGCATAGTTGAGTGGAAACAAGGCCCAGCGATTTAACTATGCCCAGAAACATAGGAACTGGGTGCAGAAAAATGGCACCAGGTGCTCTGGTCTGATAAGTTTGGGGATGCATTTCAGCAAATGGAGTTGGTGATTT
The DNA here is from genome assembly GCA_900303285.1 of Rhinella marina. Lineage (NCBI taxonomy): Eukaryota > Metazoa > Chordata > Amphibia > Anura > Bufonidae > Rhinella > Rhinella marina. Next base: position 103,821 of record ONZH01012556.1, read on the forward strand.
GGTCAGAATTAATGGTGTCCTCAATATTGAGAAATACAGGCAGATGCTTAGCCATCGAGCAATACTATCAGTGAGGCATCTGATTGGCTCCAAATGTATTCTGCAGCAGGATAACAACCCCAAACATACAGCTATAACACATGCCTTCCAGCCTGTTCCCAGTAACACCTTGTTAAGGGCTGATGCACATCACTTCCTGTGCAACCAATCCCAGCCATCCTGCACCTATATAAATGGTCCAGCCCCCTTTCCAGGTGCCTGAGTGTCACAGGTCCATGCGTCCTGTCAAAGGTTGCTGTTGTCTGTGCCTGTGTGCCAGAACTCCTGACCTGTGATTCTGGACTTCACTTCCCATTTGATCCTTATCTGTCCAGTTTCTGACCTGGATTGCCTGACCTGTATCTGAGCCGCCTGCCTTGACCCATTACTTGTATGACTTTACCTCTGCCTCATACTTCGGTCCTGCACTGTTGCTCCTGGTTACGACTTGATCTGTTGACTACCACTGTACCTCTGATACCTTGCTATGGTACCCCCTGGTCCACCTCGACCAGCTGCTTTGTGTGCCAGTGCACCTCAAGAGGTAGCAACCTGATGTTTCCCTTGGGAAAGCCTATTACCACCAACAGGGTTACTGTGAAGAACAAGGGGTTCACTTAGACAACACCCTTAGAGAAAGTTGTTCACGTGGCACAGTGGGTTCACACCAACTTTTTCGTGACACAGCCAAAGTCTTTAAGAACTATGCTCACGATAAAGAAGATTTAGGAGTTCTGGAAGTGATATTATGCTCTTACAGAGCCCCGATCTCAACATCATTGAGTTTGTCTAGGAGTACATGAAGAGACAGAAGGATCTGAGCAAGCCTACACGCAGAGAAGATCTGTTGTTAGCCTTCCAATATGTTTGAAACAACCTGTCTGCCAAGTTCCTTCAAAAACTGTGTGCAAGTTTACCTAGAATAATTGATGATAATTTGAAGGCAAAGGGTGGTCTCACCAAACATCAATTTGATTTATATTTCCAAATGAGCAAAACTCATGTGATCATACCTGAAGGTGCTTCCACTCAGACTTGAGTTAAGGATCTGAATTCTTATCTCAATGCAATATTTTAATGTTTCCTTTTCAATAAATTAGCAAAAATTTATAACATTCTGTTTTCACTTTCTCATAATGAGGTATTGGGTGCAGAATGCTGTGGAAAAACTTTTTTTTTCACTCCAGTACTTTCAGGTAGGTACTTTGTCCCTACCATAATGTATCTATAAGGAGGGAGAGAAATGAAGTCACAATGCAGACATATTGATCAGTTTTCAGTTATACAAAATTATACTGTTAGTTATATTGATAAATGTCCATCAACTTCATCTGGGGAAAGGGAAAAGATGTGTATGAAAGTAGAGGGACATAGACAGATGAGAGGAAAGGGAGCTGTGTATGAAAGCAAGGAGGAGAGCATGCCAATGAAAAGAAGGAGGCATGGATGAATGTAAAGGACTAAAATGTTTATGGCTGTGCCTACAAAATGATAGTTCACCAGATACTTGTTTGTTAAATTGCTGCTATAAGTTCTATCTAATGTGTATGGCCACCTTATCTTCAAGTGGGGAGCATACATTTACATAACCACTAATAGAATGTGGATTTTAGAAATTATCTAAAGGCTGCCAAACAAATTCAATAGCCACAACAACTATCTATCTGGACTCCCTCCCAAATCCCCCATACGGAACCACATTTGGTTTGGCCAAACATGTATGTGTATTCAATATAGAGAGAAGAGAAAGCTGGTCCCAAGAACACCTGGAGGTGGTTTATCTGCTAGGAGGTCGACAAGATTGGAAGAAAATATTGACATCATCTGTTGGGATACAGTTAGATGCTCCTCACAAATATTAGATTGTTGGTCACAAATATTAGACTTCATACTAATATATATGGTGACCTTAAGACTTCTTTGAAGCCATTAGCTTTTACTAGTAAAACCAGCACCTGTATGCAGCTGTATGCAGTCCTGGAACAACCATTTAAGGGTGCATATATTTGTTCAAAATGTGAGCAAATTGCCCATTTGGAATCGCACATCATGTATCTAACCGGGCGGATTTCAACACTGAGAAGCGCTGAGAAATTGGAAAAGACTTTGCTGCTCACTGAGCAAGCACTCTATGGGGTAGATGTGGGGGAGGGTGGTAGTGAGGAGGCTCAGGAAAATGAGGTAGATAGCTGGGTAACAGTTAGAAAGCAGGTTAGAGGGAAAAGTGCCATGGAGGCTAGCCCTGATCTGACACACCACAACAAGTTTGCAAGTTTGGCAGATGAGGGGGATGCCACTTCAGGGAGAGCACTGCTGCAGCCGGACACTTCTTTTGCCAGTCAGGGGAATGTCAGCTCCAGTAAGCAGGGGACCAGGAGAACAGGGCAGTCCAGACAGGTGCTGGTAGTGGGAGATTCAATTATTAGGGGTACAGAGAGGGCAATCTGTCACAAAGACCGTGATCATCAAATGGTGTGTTGCCTTCCTGGCGCTCGAGTTCGGCACATCGCGGATCGGGTTGACAGATTACTGGGAGTGGCTGGAGAAGATCCAGCAGTCATGGTCCATATTGGAACCAATGACAAAGTTAGAGGTAGGTGGAGCATCCTTAAAAATGATTTTAGGGATTTAGGGCATAAGCTTAGGGCAAGGACCTCAAAGGTAGTGTTTTCCGAAATACTGCCTATACCACGAGCCATAAAAGAAAGACAGCGGTAGGTTGGGGAGGTAAACAAGTGGCTCAAGAACTGGTGTAGGAAGGAGGGATTTGGGTTCTTGGAGAACTGGGCCGACTTGTCTGTCGGCTACAGGCTCTACCGTAGGGATGGGCTGCACCTCAATGGGGAAGGGGCAGCTGTTTTGGGGGAGAAGATGGCTAGAAGGCTGGAGGAGTGTTTAAACTAGGGACTGGGGGGAGGGTAACTACATTATAGATGGGGAAGATAGTGCAGATAGAGACCTGGGGCAAGGTAATGGAACTGGGGGGAGGAATGGAAGGAGGAACTAGAACAGTGCTGAAGGAAAGGTGTAGGGGAATAAAATATACATAAACCTTTTAACTGTATGTACACTAATGCCAGAAGCCTAACTAATAAAACTAGTGAACTGGAATTAGTGAAGTGTGAGGAGGACTATGACAAAGTGGGAATAACTGAGACATGGCTGGATGATACCTATGACTGGGCAGTTAACGTACAGGGTTACAGTCTGTTTAGAAAGGATTGCCAAAACCCGAGAGGGCGAGGGGTCTGCCTTTATATAAAGTCCTGTCTAAAGCCCACACTCCGGGAAGATATCAGTGAGGGACATTAACATGTGGAGTCCACAGAAAATCTACTTCTAAATTAAATAGACGAGGTGGCAAAACATAATGAGGTCATTATTATGGGGGATTTCGACTACCCAGATATAGACTGGGAAACTGAAACCTGTATATCTCATAAAGGAAACAGGTTCTTGGCAATAACCAAAGACAATTACCTTTCCCAACTGGTTCAAGACCCGACTAGAGGGACGGCCATACTGGACTTGGTATTAACCAATAGACCTGACAAAACAACAGGTGTGCAGGTTGGGGAACTCCTGGGAAATAGTGACCATAAAATAATAACCTTCCAACTGTCATTCAAAAGAGTGTTTCTTCAGGGAGGAACAAAAAAAAACAAACTTCAAAAAATCAAAATTTAGCCAACTAAGAGAGGCCATAAACCGAAATAACTAGGACAAAGTCCTCAAGGACTTGTTAAGGAACAAGAAAAAACCAATGTGGATAAATAGAACTGTAAAGAAAGCAATAAATGACAAACAGAAAGCATTTGAATCACTAAAACGGGAGGGGAGCAAGGAAGCTTTGAAAAACTACAAGGAAAAAAATAGAATATGTAAAAGACAAATAAAAACAGCCAAACTAGAGACCGAGAGATTAATTGCCAAAGAGAGTAAAACTAACCCTAAAATGTTCTTTAATTATATAAATGGTAAAAAGTATAAACCTGAAGGTGTCGGCCCCTTACAGAGTAAAGAGGGGGGAGTTGCAGAGAGCGATGAGGAGAAAGCAAAACTACTAAATATCTTTTTCTCCACTGTATTCACTGAGGAAAATAAACTTTCAGATGAAATGCAGAATATAAAAGTAAATTCCCCTTTAAAAGTGCCCTGTCTGACCCAGGAAGAAGTGTAAAAAAGATTAAAATAGACAAATCGCCAGGACCAGATGGCATACACCCCCGTATCCTAAGAGAATTAAGTAATGTCATCGCCAGACCCTTATTTCTAATATTTAAGGACTCTATACTGACAGGGAGTGTTCCACAGGATTGGCGCATAGCAAATGTGGTGCCAATATTCAAAAAGGGTCCAAAAACAGAGCCTGGAAACTATAGGCCAGTAAGATTAAAATCTGTCGTTGGTAAACTGTTTGAGGGTTTTCTAAGAGATGCTATCTTGGACTACCTCAATGAAAATCAGCAAATAACTCCATATCAGCATGGCTTCATGAGGGATCGGTCATGTCAAACCAATTTAATCAGTTTCTATGAGGAGGTAAGTTCTAGACTGGACCGCGGTGAATCAATAGATGTCGTATATATCTGGACTGTTCCAAAGCATTTGACACTGTACCACATAAAAGGTTAGTATATAAAATAAGAATGCTTGGCCTGGGAGAAAATGTCTGTATGTGGGTAAGTAACTGGCTCAGTAATAGAAAACAGAGGGTGGTTATTAATGGTACATACTCAAATTGGGTTACTGTCACTAGTGGGGTACCACAGGGGTCAGTATTGGGCCCTATTCTCTTCAATATATTTATTAGTGATCTTGTAGATGGCTTGCACAGTAAAATATCAATTTTTGCAGATGACACTAAACTGTGTAAAGGAATTAGCACAGAAGAGGACAGTACACTGCTACAGAGGGACCTGGATAGATTGGAGGCCTGGGCAGATGAGGTTTAACACTGACAAATGTAAGGTTATGCATATGGGAAGGAATAATGCAAGTCACCAGTACATACTGAATGGTAAAACATTGGGTATCTCTAACATGGAAAAGGACCTAGGAATTTTAGTGAACAGCAAACTAAGCTGTAGAAACCAGTGTCAGACAGCTGCTGCCAAGGCCAATAAGATAATGGGTTGCATCAAAAGAGGCATAGATGCCCGTGATGAGAACATAGTCCTGCCACTTTACAAATCACTAGTCAGACCACACATGGAGTACTGTGTACAGTTCTGGGCTCCTGTGAACAAGGCAGACATAGCAGAGCTGGAGAGGGTTCAGAGGAGGGCAACTAAAGTAATAACTGGAATGGGTGGACTACAGTACCCAGAAAGATTATCAAAATTAGGCTTATTCACTTTAGAAAAAAGACGACTGAGGGGAGATCTAATAACTACGTATAATTATATCAGGGGTCAGTACAGAGATCTATCCCATGATCTATTTATCCCCAGGACTGTGACAGTGATGAGGGGACATCCTCTGCATCTGGAGGAAAGAAGGTTTGTACACAAACATAGAAGAGGATTCTTTATGTTAAGAGCAGTGAGACTATGGAACTCTCTGCCTGAGGAGGTGGTGATGTTAAGTTCACTAAAAGAGTTCAATAGGGGCCTGGATGTATTTCTGGAGGGTAATAATATTACAGGTTATAGTTACTAGAGAGGGGTCGTTGATCCAGGGAGTAATTCTGATTGCCTGATTGGAGTCGGGAAGGAATTTGTTTCCCTAAAGTGGGGAAAATTGGCTTCTACCTCACGGGTTTTTTGCCTTCCTCTGGATCAACTAGTAGGAAAACAGGCCGAACTGGATGGACAAATGTCTTTTTTCAGCCTTATAAACTATGTTACTATGAGGTAAATACTTAGGTGTATGTTTTTTTTATCTTGAAGAATTTACTGTATGATCAGAAACATTATAAGAAACTAAAATTCAGATTTTTTTTTCTATAAATGTACTTATTTTCTACTGTCTTCTTAAAAAAAAACTTTGGAAATATACTACATTATTTATAGATATATTTTCAATTGTCTACAAAATATAGACCGCTAACCTGAAGGTAAAATTGTTTTAGCGCTGTAACGCCTAGAGAAGCTTCATTTCGCCTACATGCAGAGCCTTACAGAATGCCTGTCTGTCAGCAAGAGGGTGGTGGAACCAAAGTTCAGAAGACAGTTGAGGAAGATTTAGGTGTGCACCAAAGGAACTTACCTGAAGCAGAGAAAGAATTTGTAAGGGTAGTGTCTAATCTCCATTTGACTTTAGGACCTTCTGATGTCACTGTTAACACCATCAATAGGGTTAGCTAATATTTTTTATATTATATTACTAATCTTTATTACCAGACCACATGGGATGTAGATATTTCCCTGCTGGTACATCCCGTAGCTCCTTCAAACCCACATGACTTTAGCATTAGAGATGAGCGAGTAGTGTTCGATCGAGCTGGTATTCGATCGAATACTACGCTATTCGGCGTACTCGATTTCGTTCGAGTATAACGGCGATGGCGCACTTAGAATTCGTTTCCCCTCCCACCTTCCCTGGCGCTCTTTTTCCACCAATCACCATGC